>CM030932.1:301516-318262 GCA_018136815.1 Isochrysis galbana
CCGCCCTCCCTCTCGGGAGGCAGCGGTAGGGTAGGGAGGGAGATGCCGGAGGGAGAGGGAGGGAGGGAGATAGATGCCGGAGGGAGGAAGGGAGATACCGGAGGGAGGGAGGGAGGGAGACAACGGGAGGGAGCGGGAGCGGGAGCGGGAGACACCGGAGGGAGGGAGGGAGATACCGGAGGGAGGGAGATACCGGAGGGAGGGAGGGAGGGAGATACCGAACGAAAGCGCAAGCCGCCTTTGCGTTTTGTGCCCAGCTCTCTAGGAGAGTTTGGGCAGATGAGGTGCCAAGTGGCGGCGCAGGGGGCAGGGGGGTGGGTGGTTCTCGCCCCCCATGAGGGGGGTCGCGGTGAGAGAGGGTGTAGCCCGGTCACTCACTAGGGGGGTGCGGAGGGCACCATCTGTAATGGGCAAACGAAGGCCTAAATAAGCTCCCTATGGGTTCTGGTATGGGAGATCAGCAAAAAAAACCGGGGGTCTTCCGGCAAAATTTTCGAAAAATACCCGATTTCAGGCCTCTGACGGCCGTGCGGAAATATATTTCAGGCCCCCCTCCGGTATTATTGTACCGGTGTATCGCGGTGGTGCCCATGAGACAACCACCGCGGCTTGGGCGAGGCAGAGCGCCATCGCCGATCGCATCGCCAATCGTATATCGCCGGATAAGATTCTTACTACATTCACGCGCACGCACATTCACACAAACGCGCGCAAAACTAATAGTAACAAAGTAAGAGCGCGCGGGGAAATTTCTGTGCCGCAAGAATGCCCCGCGCGGACTCGAAACGGCCGCGAGGGAGAAGTGAGAAGCAAAGACCTCAGTTTAAACCCGCTAGCCTCAGGGACTCGATGCTCGAGCTCAAGGAGCCTTGGTGACCTCCTAACCCTCCTGTCGACGCGGAACCTCCGCGTTTCTTATGGGGATTCGCCCGACATTCATTCACTGCTTTGATTCCTTCACGCGCGCAATCCTCCCATTCTCCCAAAATAGACCTCCATGGGCCGGACAAGGCGGGGGAGTCACTCACCGACGCCATGGATTTTCGTGGGGTAGAGGGGGTTCGCGGGGGGGGGGGGGGGGTCTGGGGGGGCAGGTAAGGGGGGTCCCTGGGGAATCCTTGGACACCCAGGAGGGATGGAAAATAGTGGTTAAAAAGCGTGAGTGACCGGCCTAGAGAGTGGGGGGGCGCGAGGCCCCCCTCCATGGCGACCAATCATAAGATTGGTCTTTGGGGAGCTGTGAAAAGAAAAGTAAAAATTCTTCAATTTTGGAACGGAGGTAGTACTAGCAGCGAGCAAAAGAGTGGCTCGAGTGACGGGCTAAGCAAGGAGTATGGAATGGGCGAAAGGGAAAATAAGCGAACTGCTATGGCGGCAAAAGCACGTCGAGAGCTTCCTACTACGTTCTAAGTGTAGCCCAGGTCTGGTGTAGTCAACGTTGCAATCTTGACAACCCACATAGCTCCCCCCGAGGAAGGGTGTACCATAGTTCATAGTGTGGTCGGTCGACCATCACAAAAGGTGGTAGTGCTCCCGTCCTCCCGGCGATCGCAAGCAGAAACAGGCGTGATTGCCATGATGCGGACGTGCCTACAAATGCATGGGCGCCTGCGAGTAGGTCGATGTCAGCAAGAGCGGAGCCAAGTGTAGCAGTTGTGTTCACGAGACCACGTCTGCGTCGAATTTCGATGAAGTTATTCTCGGCTGATGGAGCATCTACATTGAGACTTGCGAGCTCAGAGGCTCCGCCCCAAGCCTGGCCACGGCTTGTCCTGACGAAGTATATTCGTCCATAACCTGCACGAAAAGCTATTCGCTGCACGTCATTGATCGCCTCCGATGAGTCTGATGCAAGGAGCAAAGAGGCGCAAGAGCGCCTGCTGCGTTGAGGAGTTTCAGGTATCCTATGCACCGCCCGAAGTACATCATTTGCCGCCGCGACATAATCTTCTGCAGTGTAGCAGGGCCTACCAATAGGACGCCCGCAGTCTCCCTCGGGATCAATACGACCATCACCACGCTCTGCCCATCGCATGCATGCATCCCCACGTCGGATGTGGACGGCTATCTTTGTGCTACTATTACATGTTGTGGACATGAGAGTGGGTGCTGCTACACGGATAGCTGGGCCGGCCACAGAGCCGAGCTTTGCCCACGAAGTGAGAAGAGGCCGTGGCGTTGGCTGTATATTGACCAGACTCCCGAACTGCCGACGCAGTTGGACGCCACATGGTCCGGCAGAGCTGAGAACGAGTCGCATACATTGACCAGCCCACCATGCACCGGCATGTGTTCGGCCACCTAGCAACAGCTCATGAATCCCTTGCGTGGCAACGGACGACGACCGTTTAACCCACGGACTGTCAGGTTGCAGGCGCTGGATCGTCTCAGGCACTCCTCTGGCAGCTTGTGCGATGTGAGCCATGACCGTGCGTACTGCAGGGGTCAGGGTCACAGCCCTCGAATACCTAGTGCACACATCTGCGTAGAACCAAGCCTCGGCGTTCGTTGATTGACTGCAAGAACTGCGTCCGCTTCCATCTGGCCGCCATTCCCACGACGTCAACCGGGTAAACGGCATCACATACCGGAATGGGGCTCGCTCCGCCGTGCTCGACACGTACAGGAGCAGAGCTGTGCGCGCTAAGAACTTTGCGATTGTGGGTGGCGCGTCACCAAAATCGCCGAACCTCAGACTGTCTACACCGCCCATAGCGCTTGGCAGCGCGTCCTCGCTGGCGGTGGGCAGAGAGCACATGTATTCCTCGAACGCGGCCTGAGCGCATGACGCGTCACGCTTGAATGCGGCCGAGGCGTTGCGTGGCGGCACGTACTGCAGGCTGTGTGTCCACGGCACGCCAGTCTCGTGCTGCTGCAGCTCAGCCAGTTCATGGAGCACCTGCGACGGCTGACACGCCGTGGCCCTCGACGAAGCCATTATAGAACTAGGTGGCTTGTCGGCAAGTGCGCAGTGAGGCTAACCTGGATCGGATAGGAGATGGTCTGTCTGCGGAGAGGCAACGGCTCGAACAAGAAGGCCGAAGTCGGCGCTGCCGAGGGGGCCGACGGCTCTCCTACGTCAGCGATCATCAGATCACACAGCCTATGAGTAGAGAGAGGGGTTTTCCAGGCCGCAATAGATAGGGCCCCCAACAGCCCCCCGCCCCAACAGTGTCGGGGCGCTGTTGAGGGTCTATTGCGGCCGTCCTGCAAAAGGAGAAAATCGTGTTTTCCTCTCAATAGTGGTCTTCTCAGCAGTGGTCTGCGGCAGTACGCAGGGAGACTGGCGGGGGAGGTGCGATGCCGACGCGCCCCTTCACGGCACAGGAGCTGGAGGAGGCGGAGCTGGCCATGATACTGGCCTACTTGAAGCGCAGGAGGCGCTGGCGTGGGGAGGACTGCGATGCTGCGTGGGGCCGGCGCTCTGAGCGCATCCTTCTTGCGCTCGCACGAGAGATTCTCTCTTCTCTCGCGCTCCATGCGCTCGAGAATTAAGCCAGAGCGTTTGTCAATGGCAAGACTGCAACGGGAGGCCGCATAGGCATAGGCGGGCGCGGGGGAGGGCGTGCAGGCCCGCAATAATGTGTATGTGAGCTTCGGCTTTTTCGGCTCGAAGATCTTCCCAGGGTGATTGACGCCTTGCAGCTCCCTGTTGGCTTTCGATTGAAGGGGCGGCATGTGATGAGCGGAGAAGAGGCGGCCCTCATTGCTCTGCGCCGGTACAAGACCCCAGGTGCGCGGAGCGCGGCGAGCGCTTGGCCACTCGAGCGATGTGACCAGACTATTTGTGCATCCTGCCCCAGTGCGACTCCAATCGGCCCAACATTGTGTTGTCCGCAGGTAGCGCTGTCGTCTTATGCGTGGAGACCAAGTGGAGCGAGGCCGCGATCTCTAAGGTCTAAGGCGCATCACGCGATGGTGCAACGTGTTCACACAACCTTTCCCTTTCCCTTTCCAATCCTGCTCGATTCTCGTAATTTGTCGTGTTTTGCTTCCTTGTTTAGTCGGTACATGCTGGCTTCTATGGAGTGCCTTTCCTTCTCTAGGCGCCATCCTTGCTTCCCAAAGGCTCTCTCACATCTCTCTTTTGGAACGGAGGTAGTAAATTAGTAATTAGTTCGCTAACCGCCAATTTGTGCTATGTAGGTACTGTGCGAGGAGTGCTAGAGGGTACTAGATAATTATAGAGTAGAGAGCAGTCGTACTTTGTTTTTCCTTCCTCCCCGTTCGGTCTCATTTCCTCATCGCTCGCTCTCTGTGTGGTGGTCTGTCTTCTCATGTTGTCTCTCCTCTCTTGTCTTCTCTTCTTTCCGTCTTTCATCCCAACCAAGTGAGAGTCTCCCTAGGGCCGACAGCGCCGATGCTGCGCATCCTGGCACCTCTTCTCCTCCTCGCGTCGGCGGATGCGCTACGACTGCCCACTCGGCTGAGCCGGCGCGATGTAGGCTCTGCACTCACCATCTCTGCGGCGGGCCTCGGTTCCGCCGCTTGCACTCTGCTCCTCCCTCGCAGTGCGCTCGCCTCCGTCGAGGCCAAGGCCAAGCTGCGTGAGACATCTGCAGCTCGAGAGGCGGCAGAGGCACTAGCCGAGACAACAGGCGCCAAGCTGGTGAAAGCGCGCGCCGATTTGGAGCAGGTTGTCAAGATCCTCGAGACCAATCAAGACTGGGTTGGAATTCGGCGCCTCTTGGCAGCAAAGCCCGGCGTTGGAGACCTCCGTACGTATGCCAACGAGCAGGCTGCCGCCAAACCGGCCAAGGCTGGCGCGATTGCGGCGGCCAAAAAAGCTGCGCTTGCAGCCATCTTCATTGTTGACAAAAAGGCTTATGAACGACAAGTAGAAGAAATCACAAGATACGAAGTGCGATGAAGCGTGCGCGATGACAGCACGATGCCAAAAACACATAGCAGTAGTAGCTCTGACATGCGTTGGCCTCCTTTGAACTGGCGCAGGTGGGCCCTGATAAGAAAATAATCGATGCAAAAGATCTGATATCGGCCATGATGGAGGCGCTTGCCGCAGTCGACACCATCATCGGGTAATGACGGAATGGTTCTATTGCTGCAGACTCGACTATGATTAAGTGACAAAAGTGAAAACTTCAGCCCTCAAACCCAACACACACATGCTGCAATCATTATTTCCGCAACGGTGCAGCGAGAGTCCCGTGTAGAGGCTAGAGAGCGCGCGATTGACTGTACGCCACACGCATGTGGGGAGGTATTGTGGAAACTCAATCGTTAAGCTGCGCGGTGCGCAACTGGCCATATCAGAGCGACTAAATGCGGCATGAACATGAATGGCAATGAGTAGTGGAAAAGGGTCGGTGGTGGTGGTGAGGCCTGGTGGCGGGCTGTTTGTGTGGCTTAAAATTTTTATAGGTGTCCGCTTAGCTACTGTCTGCTATTCCTCTCCTCACTGAGACACCACCGTCATCGCCCTAGCCTCTATCTACCGTACCCCCTTTCCCGCCCCCCCCGCTCGTGCTCCTCGTTCGACTGCCGTTCTTTTGTTATCGGTTTCGGGGGGTCGGCCCATGTGCACTAAGGCTGTGAACACCCACCGGCGAGGCCAAACATGTTTGGAGGTGGTAGTGGATCACAGCTACATAGATAGCTACCTAGGTAGATTGTGTCAGTGGAGGAACAGGTGCATGTTAATTAACATTGTTATTAACATGTTAGTAACACTGTTAGCCACGTTAACAGGTAATTTGGTGCCGTACTAAAGAAATGTCTGGGCGCCTCGGGATCCGCAGGCTGCAGGGCGGAGAGACGAAAGGGGGCTGCGCTTCCTCCCCCCCCGCGCGCGGGGGGCAGTCGGCTACCATCATGGGCAAGCGCAAAGGGCGAGCGGCGATGGCGCGGACGACGAGGAGACATAGAGACGTACGTACGAGGTGGACTTCATCGGACTTCATCGTGGCCCGCAAGCTCGTCGATGGTCTATCCCATTACCTCATCAGGTGGAAGGGATACGATGAGAAGGACGACAGCTGGGAGCCTCTCATCAACCTGGCGGGCATCGAGCAAGATGTCGCTGCGTTCGAGAGCAAGAAAGAAGAGGAAGGAGAAGGAGGCACCCGTGTCACAATAAGAAAGAAACAGGCCACCTAGCGGCACAGGAGGAGGGCGAGAACTAAACGATGGGGGCAGGTCTTACCGATGGGGGCAGGTGCACCCCGCTCGAACTCATCACCCCGCAACCTGAGCCCCTAACTAAGTAGAGCACGAGCGCATGAGGGTAGACGCCGCAAAGTGGGTAGTGAGGGAAAGAAGGGGGAAAGGGTGTGGCTACTAGAATGAGTCCCATAGCCGCGAGCGAGGCGAGAGTATTAAAATATTTTTTTCTTACACGCGATGGCGGAGGAGACAAAATGAAATTGTAAAACATTGCGGGGCAAAAGACAACAAAATAGGCGCAGCATACACATAGCGGCAACTATACCTAGATCGCTCTCACCCTCGCCTTTGCGGAGGCTCCGCACGCATCTCCGCATGCTGGGACGGCTGACTTGGGTCAGCTCAGGCCCGGTAACATCGATCGGCGCCACCATACAAGCTAGTCAAAGCGTACCGCAGTTGCACCATCACATCACCATTTCACCCTCGCCGCTGCTCACAATGCATTAGTCTACTTCCTCGAGAGGCGGCGGGCCATCTTCCTCACCTCCAATGGGCGGCAGATCCTTCGGCTCGAGGTCATCCAAAGGCTCGTCGTCGTCCTCGTCGTCGAAGTCGGCACCAGGCATACCGGCTGCATCGCCCATACCCATGCCTCCCATGCCTCCCATCATCGAGCTGAAGTCCATCCCGCCCATTCCACCCATTCCGCCCATGTCGTCGAATCCACCGCCCATCGCGACCTCGCCGGTGTACTCCTTATCGTCCTCCTCGCACCACTTGGAGAAGTCCACCTGAAATTCGCGGGGTAAGCAGTGATGGGCATGTGCAAACCTTGCAAGAGACCGGTCAAGGGCAAAAGGCGATGATGCAGCACCTTGATGAATCGCTTCAGCCCCTTGTCCTTCGTGAGCCCGTCCCACCACTCCTCCTCCTTCTTCTTGAGGGTGATGACGACCGCCCTGCGTACCGCCAGAACACGCACTGGTGAGTCCCGCTTCCTAATCGCCAGGCGTGGTGCACGCATCGATGCCTGCTCATCATCCGGAGCCTTCTCCTCCCCCCCCCCTTCTGGCTCCCCCACCACATGGCAGACACCACTCCCGCGGCCCCCCTCCCCTCCCAGCCCCCCGGGAGCATCAGCTCGCACCGGTCGTTCGAGAACCACTTGCTCCCCTCCGAGTCGATCTCCGCCCAGAGCGGCATGTTCTCCAGCTTGTAGCTCTTGCCGGCCGCGTCTGCGTCGAGAGAGAGCAGCCCATCAGTCAGTGAGACCTTGACGTTGGAGGTTCCAAGCATCTCGAAGGTGACGAAGACCTTGTTGACACGCTGGGCCCAGACTAGCGTCGGCGTCAACGTCGTCATCTCACCACGCTCTCTCTCTCTCCTGCTCTCTCTCCCTCCCTCTTTCTCTCGGCCTCTAGCGCTCGCTGCGCTGCTGCCCGCGGCACCGCACTCCCGCTCTCTCTCTCTCTCTCCCCCCCCCCTCCCCCCCTCGCGATCCTTCTTCTCTTCTCTGGGCCTTCCCTCTTTTCCCGCTTCCCTTTCTCCTCTCCCTCCCTCCGCCGCCTCTCTGATGACGCACAGGGATTTGGACTCGTGCGTATAAAGTAGAGAAGTAAAGTACTCCTCCCACCTCTCCGCCTGCTGCACAAGCCAGGATTCCTCCCTCTCCCTCACACACACACGTGTCCGCCCCCGCCCCCCCCCCCCCCCCCCCTTCCCCCCCCCCCCCCCTCCCCCCCCGCCCCCCGCCCCCCCGCCCCCCCTTCTCCCCCGGCCCCCGCCCCCCTCCGCCCCGCGCCGCCCCGCCCCCTTCCCCCCCGCCCCCCGCCCCCCCGCCCCCCCCCACCTTCCCCTTCCCCCCCCGCCCCGCCCCGCTCGCGCTGCGGTCCCGCACCCAGTCAGTCAGTCACTGATGACTCGGACGCCAAAACAACAAAACACACCCATACAAGTACTCTCTGCTCTCCAGATCTCTCTACTCTACAATACTACTCTCTCCGCTCTCCACCCACGCCAGTCTCTAAAGTAGTACTTAGAGAGCAACTATCCCTCCCCTTTTCTCGCTCCGTCCCCCCCGCCGGTACTCCGCCGTCCGATGGCGCGATGGCGCCTTCAGGCCCGCCCCTCTCCCCCTCCCCACTCTTCCTCCTCCTCCTCCTCCCCGTGAGGCTCTGGATGAGAGGCGCCGCGGCGGCAGGACTGCTTCACCCGCAGGAGAGCGAGACCAGGGAGCTCAAGGATCTCTCCGGCCTCTGGCGCTTCCGTGTAGACTATGCCGCCGCGGGATTCGCGGAGCAATGGTGGATGGCACCGCTACGCACTGTGGCGCGCATGCCGGTCCCCTGCTCATACAACGAGCTGGGCCAGGACCGAAGGATGAGAGATCACGTTGGAATGGTCTGGTACGAGCTCGACGACGTCTTCCTTCCTCTCCGCTGGCTCACGCAGCGGCTTGTGCTGTACGTCGGCTCGGCCAACCATCATGCCACCGCGTGGATCAATGGCCAGCTCGTCGGCTCGCACAATGGCGGCCATCTGCCGTTCCACCTTGAGGTTGCAAGCGAGCTAGCCAATTTTGGCAAGGCCAACCGCATCACCATTGCCGTCAACAACACCCTCACGCCCACCAGCATCCCGTCAGGACACGTCCAGATAAACCTCGCCGGCCGGCGTGTGCAGCGGCTCCAGATGGACTTCTTCAACTACGCTGGCCTTCACAGGCGGGTGCTTCTGTACACGACTCCGAAGGTGTTCCTCTCCGACGTGTCTCTCTCTTCTCAGATCTCCTCGCAGCTTGAAGACTCCGACGCCCACCTGAACGTCTTTGTTTCCGCTGCTGGCGCGGCAAATGTTCTGCTCACGCTCTTTGACGCGAGTGGCACTGCCGTCGCCCGGGGTCGGATGCCTGCTGACCCGCGACGCGGAGGCCGGCTTGTCCTGCACAACCCTCACTTGTGGTGGCCTGTCTACATGTCCGAGACGCCGGGCTATTTGTACAACTTACAGCTGGAGGTGTTGATGCAGGTGATGCGGGCGCTCCAGCCTACCTCGTGGGGGGTGGACGATGGTGCAGCCGATCCGACTGCCGTCCGCCTCATGTTGCACAGGATGGCAGCGTAGTCGATGTATACAGGATGCGCCACGGGGTGCGCACCGTAGGAGTCTCCGCGAGCGGCGCATTGCTTATCAATGGCGCGAGGCTGTACCTGCATGGATTCGGCAAGCACGAGGACTCGGTGCTCCATGGCAGGGGCATGGATCTCGCCGTCATGATCAAGGATTGGGAACTCCTTGGGTGAGACTCCAGATTTAGCGTGCATCGTTCAGAACGAGCGTGCTTGTTCATATGAATGCGGGCGAGGCTGCACGAAATTTGGGATGCGGAGATGTCGTCGTGGGGAGCCACTGGCGAGGAGCTCTATCTCCATACTCTTCCGTGTCAGCCACATGGTGTACCGGCACACGCATAGCCCAACATCCTCACGAAGGCTCCTCGTCCCATGATCGTAGCTGGGTTGGAGCCAACTCCATTCGCACATCGCACTATCCCTATGCCGATGAGGCCATGGCCTTGTGTGACGAGAAGGGCATCGTCGTTATCGACGAGGCGCCCGCTGTAGGGCTCCAGGTGATGGGCAACACGTCATTCTTGGTTGTCCTCTTTCCCACGCTTGAGTGCACCACCACGGCGGGCGGGCTATCGTTCTGCTATTTGGCGCAGCAGGCTGTCATGAGTCAATTGTACCCATCTGTCCCGTTTCGCGCCTCCCACTATGCTACTTGGCAGGGCTCCAATATGGTTAGAGAGACGCTTGCCCGACATCTCGAGTCCATTTCGGAGATGATTTCGCGAGATCGAAACCACGCCTCGGTAAGGTCAGGCATTCATACGGCAGCTGTCATTTGCCAATCGCAGGCATCACCGCCTGACCAATTCTTCAACTAGGCCCTACCTACCCTCGGCCGCTTGCGGCAGCCACCCAACGCGTCTCATTCTTTTAACTTTGGTGAGTTAGATGGATTCTAGGCCATGCCGATCTCATGAAAACATTGGTCTCATCGCCTCTTTAGGTAATCGCATGGTCAATAGCCAATGAGCCCGATTCGGAAGCTCCGGCTGCTGCGGCTTATTTCAAGCATGTCGCCGCGCATACACGCGGCCTCGACCCGACTCGTCCAATTACTTTTGCATCCTTTAAATCTCCTGCCAAGGATCTCGTAGCAGAACATGTAGATTTCATCATGGTGCGTAGCAATTCACGACTCGATGGTCGTGCCCATCTTAGATGGGCCAATGACGTACTGCACGCGTTTGCGGACGCTCAGGTCAACCGATACTATGCATGGTACACCAATACGGGCCAGACCGACATCATCCCCCTCGCTCTCGAGAAGGATATGCTGGCGTGGCACAAGCGATTCCCTGCTAAGCCGGTGCGCGTTCACGCCCAATTTGTATCTCGACTGCACGACGAGCCGAATCCTGAGCCAGCCATTACAAAGATCGGCCTTTATGGAATTCCGCCCGACGGACCGCGCGCAGGTCATGCTCTCTGAGTACGGCGCCGACGCTGTCGCCGGAATGCACGCTGACCCGCCGATTTCATTCAGTGAAGAGTTCCAAGTAGAATACATATCACAGCATTTTGCGACGTTCGACGCTCTTCGTCACTTGGGCTGGTGAGGTGGCTGCGCCCGAGCTCGGGACGTAGTAGTTCAGGACAAAATAGGCAGGAGGCACCTAAAACAAGCTGAGGAGCGCGTGCATCGTGGGGCGGGGCTGAATATTTTTACGTCGGGGCTATCAACGTTCTAGTTAGAGCGGGGCGTCCTTTTTTGTAATAACCCAAAGGGGGCGGAATGGGTTGCCGTACTCGTTGTGCTACATGTTCTGGACCGAAATGGGCCCGCGGCTCTATTGCGATTGGGGCGCTTTCCACCTCTCTTTCCGCTCCCCTCCTCTTCCTCAGGTTTCTTGGAGAGCATGTATGGAATCTTGCCGACTTCATGACAAACCAAGGCGTTACTCGGGTCGTGGGTAACAAGAAGGGCATCTTCACCCGTGATCGGCAGCCGAAAATGGCAGCGTTTGCGGTGCGCGAGCGGTACTTGAGGCTTGCGAATGCCACGGTGCGCTATCCAGCTACTCTTTTGGAGCTTCGGGTACTTGCAGCCGAGCCTCTTACTCGCGCAACGCAGCAGCTACGACGCCAACAGCTGCGGCGGCAGGAGCACCGGCAACAGCACGAGGACGCAAGAGTCCCTCCACGATTACGCTCATCGACAACGGCGGCGGAGCGTGATACGACAACGGAGACTGCCTCAGAGCTCGACGAGCAGCTGACGTCAAAGAAGTGGCTTGAGGTGCGCCGACGCCTTGGGAACACATCTCGATGTGCGTTCATCCCAACCACACAACGGATAGGTCACCTCGATCCGCTAAGCCGTCGCTTTAAGAAAAAAGCAAGCCGTGCAACCTCCCCGGACCAGTCATAGCCAAGGGCCGCGCACCGAGTCATGTGCGCGGCGTTCCCTGCCGTATGGTCCAAAATCATCTCAGTTGCGGTCTCAGAACGCCTTCCTTTCAGTCGCCCGGGAGAGCGCCCATGACGCAGCGGACACGACACCCCCTGGGACTTGCCGCTACATCCGCAGAAAGAGGGTCAAGAGGAGCAGTTGAATACCAGCATGAACCACCTGCCGAATGCGCGCCCGCAAAACGCTGAGATTCCGTTCACTCTGCCCCTTTGCAGGCAGCTCGGGTTGAGGTCAGAGAGCCTCCACCCACCCTTGACGGGGAACCTGGAGATTTCGCGGAGCTATCCACTAGCAATTTGCTCGATGGCTTCATGAAGGCCGCTGGAGACGGTGTCTTGGATCGAGTTCCCGAGCAGGCGGCCGGTGGAGAAGAAGAGATCGGGGCTGGTGGAGATGGAGACCTGCCGCCGGGAATCGCTACCTAGTACAGCGGGGCGGGGTGGTTCAGCTCTTTTCCGCCTCGCGGGTGAGCGCATAGCGCATAAGAATAAGTCGGGAGCATCTCGGCTCTTGCCAAGTCTTGCCGAGTGTCCCTGCTTGAGGGCTGGGGCGGGGTCGCCCAAGTCTATCGCGTTTGAAACCTGAAGCGAGGCACTTGAGCCTTTGGCCTTTGGCATGTGGCCACTCTATTGCGGATTCTATCGCCCCTTCCGGTTAGTGCTTCCGGTATACTCCCTGCATCGCATGCAATCTATTTGGTATGCGGTCAACTGCAGTCTATTACGTAAGAAAGCATGGGCCACAGGAGACGAATTTCTACTGGCTGCACGGGTGGCCATCACACATCTCATCGCTAATTTGCGCATGAAGATAATGTGGTTCCTATTAGGAAGATATAAGATAGCTCACGCAACCTTCCATTTATAAGTGGGGGTCTCCATCGCGGACATCGGACGTCCCCCAGGGTGGGCCCGTAGCCAATCAACCTCAGCCCCTACCTTCTGGCAGGGGCTGGGCATTCAACAATCTGTCCCAAACCTCCAGTGGGCGTGGGCCGCGAGCCGCACTCCCAGGCCCGCATGGGCTTGCCCTCGTACTGACCCCCCCCCCCTTCCCTGGTCGCCAGGCAGACAGGGGACTCTGGGCGGCACCCAGGGCCAGCGAGGCGAGCAAGGGAGTGTTGCGGGTAAGGGGGGGGGCCTGTACACTTCCTCCTCGTATGTTCCTTTTTTAGGTTTTCCCGCGCGACTCCCTCTCCGTCGCCGCGCCCCGGTTCCTCTCTCCCCCGCATCGCCCCGAGTCAGTCCATCTGTCTCCTCGGCTCCCCCCGCGGAAGCCCTCTCCCCCCCTTCCCTTTCCCGTCTTTCCCCGAGTGCTTCCTTGAGTTTCCGGCCCCCTTTTGTCTATATCTTTCCCGCGCGGTCTCTCTTTCCCCCGCACGCAACTAACTTTATAGTTGGTCGCCATGGAGCGCGCCGCCGCTCCCCACCTCTCCTTCGGGTCCCCCACCGCGGGCGCCCCCCTAGCACCCATGGAGCTGTCGCTGGCGAAGCGACCGCGTCCACCCGCAGAGGCCGAGCAGGTGAGCGTGACCCCGGTCGCGCCACACGGCCCGTGGCCCCGGCCACACCAGCCACAGCAGCCATGCTGGCCCACCTCATGGTGGGCCACAAGCTGTGGAGGACAGAGAGCCAGCACCACCAGAGACGAACCACCCAGCCGTCAGGCATGCCTTATGGCAGAGGCCTCTCCCACCCTGGAGACGGCCGCGCTGCCCCGGCAGCGCGGCCCGAGACCGGGTGGCCCTTATGGGCACAAACCCAACAACAACATCAAGACTCAAGACGCACAATGACACAGATCCACCAACAACATCCTACTACTACAAGAACTACATGCTTACGAGGACGGTTCACACCTCCGGGCACATAGGACAGCCACCATGCTGGGATGGCTGTGGTTTGCCGCCCCAGGAGAGCTAGGAGACCCGGCTAGCGGTGTCGCGGTGGCGATCAGAGACGCGGCCGAGCGGATAACCGCTAGGACGGAGACCCTAGAAATCTTACTGAAAAGTAGATGCGTATCAATAAAACTCAACATAGATGACACCCAATATCGTATAATGTCTATTTACCTCAGCGCGCAACCCGGGCCCCGCGAAAGGCAAATAGCCGAACTAGGTCGGAAACTGGACGCCCTAGTATCCATCCCAACTATAATGGGAGGCGACCTTAACTGCGTAGAAGATAGCGCGCACGACTCCCGAAGAGTAGGGGAGGCACTATATACTAACGCGCATGTCGCATCCGCGATCGACTTCCGACCGTATGCGTCTTCGTGCCCAATCGTTCTTGTTTGCCGCGGAGTTTTACTCGTAACTTGTAGAACTCTTCACTCGCAATTCGCCCTTCGCTCCTTGCCGTCGCGCCCCTTTGCGGCCTGTCTCGCTCCTGTTTCGCTCCTTTGCACCTTGGGCCTTGCTCTGTCTTTGGTCCCTCCTTGCTGTCGTTCCCCCGCGCTTGCTCTCGCTCTCGTCGTAGTTGTTCGTCGCTGCGGACTTTTCCCCCGCGCGAAGCCTACCTTCTCGCCCCTTTCGGTTTACGTACGTAGATTCCCTCCTTACTTTCTACCTAGTCGTTCGCGGTAACCGCCGTTCGCCGTCGGCTCTTCCGTCGCGTCGTCGCTCTCTCGTCGGCTTTCTCTTCCTTGTTTCCTTCCTTCTGTGTCTTCCCCGCCCAAGGGGGGAAAGATACGTTAGTGTGGGAGAATGTTGGGTGAAAGTCGAGTGTGCGTGTCTCGGATTGTTGTCGGACTAGTCGGATTGGTATTCTGTCGGCCTGTGTCGCCTCGTTCCTCGCCCCAGTCGCTCCTCGCTCCCTCGTTCTCGCTCTCGCTTCTCGCTCTCGTCGTAACAAGCAATCTTACAACACCAATCAAACAACTCACTCGCCTACTCACACTCGCTATCCGCCATGTCCGCCCCGTCGTCCCGCTCGCCCTCGCCACTGCCCGCCATCCATCCTCCCGCCATTGAGATGGATCAGCCCGTCCAACCCGCCAATTCCCAAAACACCGTGCCTCCCGCCGCCTACTACCTTCCGTACCTTCCGGTTCCCTCCGTCCCATCCGTAACCTCCAATCCGTCAGTCCACCAGACTTGCTGGTTCCCTCCACGTTGCATTGTTGAACTTGTTCAGCGTCTCTGCTGTTTTGTTGTGTGTGGTCGTGTCGACCGGCCGGGTCTGTATCCCATGCGTGCGCATGGGGCCAGTGCCGCGGCGATGTAGGGGCCCAGCCCGGAGGCTTTCCCTATGGGAGCCGGGCCCCTGAGGCCTATCGCCCTGGCACCATCATGGTGACCAGGGCGGCCGAGAGGAGAGAGAGCGACGCCATCGCTCGCGCTCTCTCCAGAACAGATGCGGATAAAATTCTCTATACAAAACCCCAAACACCCCTACCTCGTACCTCGCGCACACTCATAGTAACACATAGAACACTAATGTAAACAGAGTGAGAGAGCGAAGAGGGGAAAAGAGAGGGGAAGAGAGAAAAGAAGAGAGGAGGCCCGTCGCCTCTCCTCACGTGAAGAGAGAGAGGAGAGAGGAGATCTCACAGGACTCAGAAAGTAAATAACATCGGAGAGGGCGGAGGGGCATCCGTAACAAGGCCCCAGCTGTTTGTGGCTCTGTATGCATGTGCTGGGCTGTTGTGTGTTCTGTGCTTCCATGGTTGGAATGGTGGGCTGTGTGATGTTCTGGGCGCGGCTCGCGTCGTGGCTCTTGTGTACCTGGGTAGGCGTGGTCTCTTCCGGAGGTCGGTGCGGCTGCGTGGCGTCCGTTATGTCCTGATCGGTCGGCGCGGCGGGGTGGGCGGGGAGCGGGGAGGGAGGTGGGGAGCGGCGCGCGCTCCATGACCCTATCGTTTTAACGATAGTTGAGTACCGGGCTAGTGAGAGTAGTGGTACTAATGCTCAGTTATATTATTATTATTATGATATAGAAAATAGCTCACGCCATAGCCATAGCACGTCCACATCTCATACATCACATACAATGCTAAAGCCCTAGCTAGGCGCCGGATCGCCGTACGGCTCCTCACGCTCGTCCACCGCATTATTACTATTACACCCACCATATACTGCCCAACACCACGACGTGTTCTTGACAGCACGTTAGCTTGAGCACAACGCAACAGAAGTCTACAAGAGCTACTGATGACCACAACCGCCGAAGGAGAAAGAAGGATCACGCCTTGCCCGTTCTGAAATATGGTCAAGGCAATGCGTTCGTGCTCGAGAAATTGTGCCATGTGCGCAATGAGCGAGAACAAGGCGAATAGAAAGCATGCACCATAATGGGGGGCACCGGCAATGACCTGCAACCACCGTCATCTAACATCACCGGCACAATAAAGAGGGAAAATCCGGTCATGGCAAACAAATTACTAATAGAATTGCAAGACGTTAAAAGATATCGGATTTGGCCATCATGACCGTGAACTCTTCCAGTGATATTTCCCCCGACAGATCAGCATCGGCCGTGTGAAACAGGCGCTCAATTTCGCTCGCAGTCATTCCACACCTATATGGTCAAAGCGAGCCAAGAAGTTCATCAGGACGGGGCGTCTGCGAGCCCCAATCATATGAAATGCCGCTAGCTCTTACATGTCGCTCTCCCAAGGCGTGTGGCCAACTTACGATTTGAGAGCATTGGAGAGCTCTGACAATGTGAGCGAACCGTCCTTGTTCCGGTCATAGATGTGGAAGATCTCTTGCATCTCGGTAATCTGTTCTGCCGTGAGTGGATCCTCTACCTCAACGACTGGTAGAGCCTTAGGAGCTGCCCATGAGATCATAAGTGACATCTCGTCTTTTGTCGCGTGCGGAAACATAACCTGCACATGCAAAAGGCGACGATCGGGCAGTGGCTCACAAGCATCGCCGAGGGAAGGTGCGGGCAGACAGCCAGCACACGCAGATTCCTGAGGAAGCCAGCACACGTCGATGGCTGCATTTGACTGAAAGTGTCATTGGATCCACCCACAAGAGTCACCTGAAGTAGCTCTTTGAACTCTACTGTGCCGTCGCCATCCTTATCAAGCTCCTCAAAGAGATGCTCACACAGATCAGCAATGTCCACT
>CM030932.1:318362-338362 GCA_018136815.1 Isochrysis galbana
CCGATGGATCCTCGTCCACGAAACACAAGGAATTCGCCTCCCGTGCTGCGGGCCAGGCGAACCATGTGACGACCCACGGGTGCGACAAAGGCGAGCGTTGTTCCTGTGCCACTCTTCCGTCTTCTATGGAGCGGCATTGCGGAGGTATGCGCA
Source organism: Isochrysis galbana (assembly GCA_018136815.1). Classification (NCBI taxonomy): domain Eukaryota; phylum Haptophyta; order Isochrysidales; family Isochrysidaceae; genus Isochrysis; species Isochrysis galbana. Next base: position 318,516 of record CM030932.1, read on the forward strand.
TGTGACGCCCCCCCCCCTCCCCCTTTGCGACTGCGCACCTTCTGAACCCGACTATGCATCGCTGCCAATCACTCGCCCGCTGCCGACTAAGCCGCGCTCTGAACATGGCCTTCACGACCACCACGGTGTGACTTCGCGGGCCGTGGAACCACACACCATCTCGTACCATGGCGCGTTCATTCGCCGAGTTTGCGCGCCGGACCCCTTCCATTGCCTGCGCTCGGCCGCCATCGAATGAAGCTGCGACCACTTTCGGCAAAAATCGCCCACGTTTACGCTCTCACCGACCACACGCGCCCATCCGCTTTAGGCTTGCCGAGCCGGACGACGCCCTCGCTACCTGTCAGATATACGACGCGAATATGATGGTTGCGCCGGACGACTTAATCCCAATGCCTGCCTTAGGCCTAGCAATATGCGGGGATTATCGCGAGGCCATATTCGGCAACGCAATCCGAGTCAGGTGATAGGCCCGGCTTGAACCAGCCCACGTGATTAGGATGCCTAGGTATACTCCTTTCCGAGCCCGTCAGACCGACAATTGGCCATGATATCTACTACGTAGTAGCTATCCACTCCTACGTTCGTGGTGCCTTTGTAGGGGCGATGCATCCTACGGGATATTTTGCCAAGACGCGCCGCCAATCCCCTTCGGGGAGTGGTTTGGGTGGCTGGTGATGCTCGTCGTTGTCATTTTTTGTCTACACGTTGTGTCGGCCTTTGCCTTGGCATGGTGCCTTTCACGTCGCGCTGGAAGAGACGAGGGGTTCCGTGACCTCGCCAAGCGGGTAAGTTCCGCATCCCGTATACACCACGTCTGCGGGCCTCGCTCAGCAATGATGCACCAAGAGGTAGTGAGAATCATCAGGCTGCTCGATAGCCACCATGTCGAGCCATAAGAGCACACATCCTGTGGCGCGGACGTGCCACTCACCTACCACCCGTGCCCCGCGCAGGCCAACTTCGTGTGGAATCAGCACGAGGATTATTTCTTCACTGCTGCCCCTTCCTCTATCCTGCTTGATGACGAGCGGGCGCTCGTCATGCACGACCACAAGCTCTCTAAATTCGGCGTTCGGCGTTCGAAGCAGGCTGCCGCGCGTGTTCACAACCTCCTCCACCCTCAGCCCACGACGGGAATAGCTGAGGTCGCCAAAGATGAGCACATGCCGACTAGCTCCACTCGGGGTGCATCTCGAGCCATCGACCAAGCGATGCCGCCTCTGCAGGCCGGCATTCCTCCTCGCGGCCGAGGACAAGCTCCGGCGGGCGAATCTTCCGTGGACGTGCCTTCCTGCCGGAAGTTCACCGTCGCCGGGACTGTCGCCATCATCGCCGTTGCCTGCGTGATGGTCCCCTCCATTCCGCATCTCTTCAATGTAGCCCGCGAGTCGCTTGCTTTCTACCTCATCGTGTCGTATTTCGTCCCCGCAATCGTCCTCGCCTGTCTCTTTGCGTGGTACTATGACTACATCAGTGTTGAGCGCATTCGTGCCGATCGAGTGGGCGGCGGAACGCATTCCGCGATGCAGATGCGCACCTGGTTCTCGGGCCCAGTAATCAAGAAGTTGAGCCTCGGCTTCATCAAGTCTATGTCACCCAAGTGCGCAACTACCGATGCATGGATGCAGATTCACTCAGTGGACGTGCGCCTATTAGTGTATGCAATTGCTGATTGACAGCCCAATTCACCCAGCGCACCCCGCCCTTTTTACGCTTAGCTCAAAGCGCTCAACCATCGTGTATAGTCTCGCCGTAGCTTCTGGGTTCTTCTACATTCCTGTCCTCGGCATCTGGCTCGTCGGGCGCTCCCAGACGGGCATGTCAAAGCTGGAGTGGTTCGCTGAGTACTGCTTCTCGCTTATCGCCCCGGGCCTTCCGTACGTCATGAACGGGCTTGTTGCGGTGTCTGCCGATCCCGACTCTCACCCATTCTTAATCAACTTGTCAGCAACGCTCCAGGGGGGGGTGATGACTGTCATTGGCTTCATATATGTCTCGGTTTGGCACTCAATTCTCTATCAGGGCAACGTCGCCTTCGTCCCCCGAGCTGCCATTGTTGTGAGCTTAGTGTTTCTGGGTTTGCAGCAGGTGGGCTTGGAACGCACCCCCCCCCCCCCTTTCGGAGGCACACGTCCTAAGCCTCCCAGCGCACAACCACCCCGCCTCAACACCGTGGCCTCCGAAGTCTGCCATTGTCCTAATGGTACATGCACCGTGTCATAGATCGGCGAGTTCTTCCGGGCCGAATTTGAACAGGGCGCGGTGCTCCTCCTTGACCTGACGCAGCAGTTGCAACGGATCTTCTACATTGTCCAGCTACTCATCACGGTCGTTCAAATGGCGGCCCTTGGCATGCTCGCCACTCTACTCTTCACCGGTCCCACGATTGCAGCCGCCAACCCGGCCCTGTTCCTGCATCGTACGGCTCCCCAGCACCTCGCCATGGAAACGAAACGCTACCAAGGCGAAGCTGACGGTTCCATTGAGCCTCAGCGCAAGTTACCGTTTTGGCGAAGGATACTCACGGGCGATCCTGAAGAGAGGCAGATTCGCTTGCCTTTCCTTGCCTCCGCCTCCTTCTTCCTCGCATCCTTGATCGTATGCCTCTTCACGCTCATTATGCTGGTGACCCTCGTGGCGACGCCGCTCTACGTGCAGGTTGGTGGAGGCTATTGCCATCCACGGGCCATGCAGCTAGATGCTGATCTGTCGAGTTCCGACCTACTCCCATTGCATCTATGGCTGCAGGCGCTTCGCACGGCACGTGCGCAAGTTTATGACCTCAGCCTGGAGCTGGTGCCTTTCGTGGACGACACCTTTTCATTTTTCGGGGTACTCTTCATCTCGACACGCAGGATCATGGATGATGTCATCCTCGCATCCATGGATTTCATTATTGAGGTGCGCGAGTCCCCTAGCATACACTTTGTTATCTTTCGCAAGGACACTTGTTCGGAGGGATAATCAAACCTAGCCTTGCATTTGATGCTCCATGGTGTTCTCGTCGTGTTCATCATGAGAAGAGGCAGTCGTTCTCCTCCATTGTCATATCCCGCTTTCGTCCCGTCCCTGCTTACGCTCACATCTACGCCCTGACACGTGCATCTCCAGATCGACGTCTTTTTGCGTGTCGTGTGGGCGCTCAATGCTATCATGTGCATTGTCGCTAGCATCGCCGGTTATCGCGACTTCCGCCGGATCTACCCGCTCCTATACGAGCGGCTTGATCGCGAGGGGCCTGTTTCCATTCCGTTCCCCCTGGCCCGATCCGATCCGATCAATATTCTCGGCATATGCGGCTCTTACACACTCGTTGGCTGTGTCCTCTGCTTTGTTGCCTCCACGCTCATCGCCATGGCCTTGGCTTTGCTTGCGGTTCCTACTCCGCTCATGGGATTTGCGCGCTCGGTAGCGGAGGCAATCATGGGAGTTGTCCTCTTGGACCAGCTGCTTGTGCAGCGCGTTCTTGTCCCTCTCGGCCAAGAATACGACATTGGCGTCCTTCTTCACGCCGTGCAATTGTACGCGTATATTGTCAAAATCATCTCGGGTGGTAGACGCGCGGGCTTCCTCGCACTCATCTTCTTTTGGTCATTCTTCTTGCCACACCGCTGTATTTTTCCAGCAGGCTTCGAGCGGATCGACACGTGCCACGTTAGCTTCGTTGCGTTGGTGATGGAAGAGGTCGAGCGCAATCGCCTTGCAGCCTCTAAGCACTTGGTATTGTTCCCTCAGAATCGTGGCTCACTTGCCGTTGGCAAGGGCGCCTTGACGGGGGTATGGCGCAAAGCAATCGATGCCTACGATCGATCGAGGAGTGGCGTGGCGGAGGGCCGAGAAAAAAATTAGATGCGGAGGGCCAAGTGAAGAATATTCGTCGTTCGGCTATATGCGCTTCCATTCCGTCGGAGTTTTCTTGTTGTCGGAGTCTAATCTTATTGCTGCGGGATCGTGCCCTCGCTGGAAACGGAGTCTATACCCCGCGATGGCCTATACAGTAGTAGGGCGACACGCGGGCAGGGGCAAGCAAGCAGTGCAGGCTCGCCTTGTGGCTTTCGGGCGGCAGAGGGCCCTCTCACCCCCTCCACCTCTCATTCGCTCCTCGCAGCTCGGCGCTCCAAAGTAATGGACAAAAGAGTTTCTTTGGGCGCCACCGCCTCAACATGCGCACACGCCCAAATATTCATTCCAGGCAGCTATCCAAAAGATATCTATTTCGGATTTCGGGCAAAGTTGTAGGGCGGGCAAACAGGGACTTTTGAACTAATAGTAACGTCTGGGCTGCATTGTTGACCGTGGCGCGATGCCCACTAAAATACTTCAGGCGGGGGCTACCTGACGCTACGAAAATCTTTGCCAGGAAATGGTGCGATTCGTCCCCACTCTCTCTTATCTCTCCCCCTCGCCGTCACGCGCGCTTATGCTCTACCCGTTAGGAATTTGCGATCGTGCCCCCCGCTCTCGCATCATCGCACGGCGAGGCTATGCCTCTCGCAGTCCGCAGTCCGTTATCCTTCGCACTCTCACAACTCCATGCGCACCTATAAGGCCGCTCAGGAAAAAAACTAAGCTTAAAAAACTAATAATAGAACTCATCATCACCCCCATATTAATCGAGAATGGGAAAGGAAGGATACAGCTAAGCAAGGAGTTCATTCAGCCTCGTAGCGAAAGCTCTCGGTCTAGCCGAAAGGCTCGCATAAAACGACGTGGCATCCCGCACTAATCGGTCGCTCGAATGGGCGACCGACCACATCATAGCATCACAGACTCACAATCAATAGACAAACACATTTCTATGCACACCATAGAGACGGTACCCTGCAACACGTACACGCTGCGGAGAGACCCCCCACGGAATATCCTGGGACCGGAGAATGTTTTGGACGAACGAAACCTCCCTCCGTCGGCTGAGGAGAGGAGGATGGAGAGAGAGAGAGAGAGAGAGAGAGAGTCTCGCGGAGCGACTGCAGAAGGAGAGAAGTCAGAAGTCAGAAGTCGAAGTCATGCCGGTTTAATTAATACCTTAAACGAGCCAACAATTATAGTAACGTCATGGAGAGTAGAGTCGAGGTGGTCCGGTTGTGTAAGTAACGTTGTCGAGGTCGTAGTTAAGGCATGGAACATGTTTGTAAGATACCTAATAATAAAACAACTGAGCGTTAGTACCACTACTCCCACTAGCCCGGTACTATCACGACACCCCTCAGCGCACTTGCCCGCACGCCTTGAAGTGATGGCACAGACACATACACATATGCATCCCTTCAAATCTCCCCCCTCGCAAACCCCCGGCTCCCATTATAACTCCCCACAAGTTACAATGAGGGAAAACCCATTGAGGCGGACCGGTCGACGCCGGCCGACTCTCCGGGGAAAAACACCGGGGGGGGGGGAGGGACCTCTCGTCGTGAAGCAGAACGGCCCTTACAGCTCGCGCCGCGAGCAGTCCTCGAAGAAATAAATGACTGCGCCCCCCGACACCTGCCACAGGGACGTCTTGAGCCACTCCCTTCTTCTCGCCCCTCCTGTCGCCAGCCGCCCCCCTTCGCCCGTTTGCTAACGCAAACGGGGCCCGTTTCTTACCGCACTCCATCGGGGGGGGCGCAAATTCCCCCCTCTCCCTCTCTCCATTCTCCTCCGCCCCTCTCCCTGCGGCGCGTCGCCATGCGGCGCGCCACGGCCTGCTCTCAGAGGGCCTTTGGGGGCTCCCAGAGGGCCAGCAAGGGCAGCTCAGGGGGCAGTGGAGGCTGGGGCTCAGCCCCTGGCCCCCCCTGCCTCTCCCACGCTTGCCACGCTGGCCATTGGAGCCTCCCAGTGGCCTCTGTATGCCTGGCGACCAGGGGAGGGGGGGGAGTCAGCTCGAGGGCAGGCCCATGCTGGGCGTGGGAGTGCGAGTCTCGGCCCGCGCCCACTAGGGGTCTGGGCCAGAGTGTTGATTGCCCAGCCCCTGCCAAAGGGCAGGGGCTGGGGTTGATTGTACGGGCCCACCCCGGGGGGTGTCCGCGATGGAGAGAGGGGGGCGCGAGGCCCCCATTGACCCCCACTTATAAAAGTAGGTTGATGTTTGTAAGATACCTAGATATCTACTATATATATAGTCTCGCATTTTCACTATATCTACATGTACCTAGATGGCAGCCGGACACTATTTACATGTACCTAGATGGCAATTTCCACTTGGCTCAATAACACCCAGATATTAGGCACGAGGAGCGCGCGCGCGGGCGCGGTGCGGAACGACGGACCACGGAACAGCGAGCACAGGGAAACCAGCATAAGGAGGACAGATGACGAGTGCACCTACGCGCCATCTCTCTCACACTCACACACTCACTACACACTCACACTATTCATAATTGGCTGCAGCAAGCAGAGCATGCTCCAGGGTTTCGTCGACTTGCGAGGCCTTCAGGGCATTGTGAAGTTTGCCTGCCTTGGAGAACATGCGCTCTGCGCCCGCCGATCTAGCCGGCCGTCCGAGGTACTGCTGCGCCATCTTGGCTAACGTTGGCAAGCTGCCGTCGATCTCGTCGAACCCCTCGCCCTCGCGAGCCGCCTGACTCTTAGTCAGGCAGCTGAACAGATGCTACATCATCTCGTCCGGACTCGCCTCTCTGCGGCGGGACCCGACGCTCTCCACCGTACCATCGACCTAGCTTTCCAACGCGCCGCGGCCCATGGCGCCGCCCACGTCGCACGGCGAAGGACGTAACGGAGGCGGCGCAGCTCGTGCAGTTCCCTCGACAATCGCCCGCCTCGCCAGCCCACTTACTTCCAGAACATTTCGACGATCTTTGCAACACGCTCGCCGACATCAAGGCTGACGCCGACGCACTGTGCGCCGAAAGTGTCAGCGCCCCGCGCGTCCTTGATGTCGGCGAGACGAGTGGAGTTGCGTCTCGTCTATGTTTCTTCTCGCCGGCGCCGACGTCGCGACGTGCGACCTGTGCCCGGTCCGAAGTGGAATATGAATATGTTCCGCACTTCGAACTAAGTTCGACTTCGATTTCGACAGACTTCGAAACTCAGTTCGAACTCAGTGTCGAAGTCGAAGTCGAACAGGTCGAACTTGAGCGTCGAACTCAAATTTTTGCATGTGAATTTCTGCATGTGCACCCATGAAACCGAAAACAAAGGAACGAAGGGGGGGAGGGGGAGGGGAGGAATGAAGGGAACAGGGGTGATGTCGGATAGAAGGCGTAAGGAACCGGCCGATAGTAGGTGTCGTAGCCCCGAATCTTCAGATTCAGATATTTTTTTATCAGTGGCAGGCAGCAACGCGTCTCAAGGTTGTATGGGCAAGTGCGCTACGGGTGCTGTCCGTTGTTGGTGCACCAGGCTAGTACGAGTAGCGGTAGTAAGTAGTAATGCGCAATTCTCAGTCATCTTAGTAGTATAATTTTTTTTCCTATTATCACTGAAGTCGACTTGATTTATGCGGCTATTGTTATTCCGGCATTATTGTTGGTGCCATTTGCAACTCCGAGTACAGAACTCGCGCGCTTGCCGCGTCGAAGCCGTCACGAAACATCCGTCACCCGTGTCAAAACTATAATCGGCACACTTGGGAGCGCTACTCATACTCCTTCCTGAGTGCATTCACCTCGGCGGCTGTGATATCGTTGAGTGCGCCGACCGAGGCAAAGCCCTCTAGTGCGCCGAATATTGTGGCAGCATGGCGAGAGTCGGCCTGATCGAGACACATCACGAGGATGGAGAAACGACCCGCACGAGACCTGCGACAATTGGGCGACGCACTTTGTCGGACGCACAAGCACGAGTGCGCGCGGCACTGGCAACGAGTAAAGTGTGCAAAGGAGAAGCATGCGGGTTACGGGGTGCGGGTACACGCCCGCTCGCTCGGAGCTCGAGGCGTAGCTCAGCCCCCATCCTGCTTATGCCGCCACTTGAACGGATATTTGTGGGGGAAGCAGGAGCAGGCTTTGCACACATTGCACGCAGGATGCCGAAGGCATGAGCGGCCGACTCTGCCTCATTCATGGCCGTTTGAGCGAGCGCCGCGAGCACGGCACTGAGTATGTCCGCGGGGAGGGACTTCGCGAATAGAGCTTCGACGCGCGCCGGAGGCAATGCCCGCACGTAGCCCCGCCACGCACCCTCATCTTTGCGCAGCGTGCGCCACGCTCTCTCCACATCGGCAGCATTGGAGGGGGGCGGCAGTGTGGCCGGGCGTATTGAACGCGGCGGTGCTGGCGCGGTGGATGGCGCCGCAGGAGGTGCGTTGCGTTCCACGCTGGCCCCGCTGACGCTCGCCTTCCCAGCCGTCGTGCCGGTCTCGTGAGCGGGCCCGGCCGCCGTCATTCGCTGCGCCGCCATTGCAGCGAGAGGGCCTTCGGCTCCATCAAGGGCGAGGCTCAGAACAAACGGATCTTCGTCATTGGCTGCGTCGTGGTCAACCGAGAGGATGTCGACCTTGACGGCTGGCTTGGGCCGACGTGCCTCTGCCTGTGAAGGGGACGGGCAAAAACATGCGGTGGACCATCTTGCCCCCCTGAGAGCGCATGGGGCCGCGCGCAAGCTCGCTGAGTGATCGGCGAAGAGCTGCAGGGATGGGCGCGCAGGGGTGGGGTGTGCGCTTTCACCTGCCTCGAACGCAAGTGCCGGCACTCGGCCATCTGCCGACGAGCCGAGGCGTTCCTCGGCTCCGCCTCGAGGGCGAGCTCGAGGTCCTCGAGGGCCTGCCCACGCCGTGTGGATCAAGTTGGTTGTGGTTGATTTGTGGCGCGCTTAGTACAGGACGGCGGCTGAGCCACCGTCTTAAGCAAGTGGTGCGGACAGCGCACCTCGTCGTAGCGGCTGAGCTCCGACCGTGCCTGTGCTCGCCGAAGCCGTGCCTTGACGTTGGAGGCGTCAAAGTCTAGAGCCGCCGTCGCGTCCTCCTCCGCTTCTGCGTAGGCCCGAAGCTGAAGGTAGGGGGATGGGGGTTATCAATAAGCGCGCTGGCACTCCAACGCCACGGTTGAGCATTCCGAAGCCGGCGCGTGGTCTCCGCGCGGATCGGGTGGTGCGAACGGTCGACTTCACCTTAAGCAGCGCGAGGGCACGGTTCGAGTAGAGGGTGGATGAGCGCGGTGCGCGCTCCAGGGCCTCGGTGTAGTCAGCAACGGCGTCTTCGTACCGTGCCGAAGCAAAGGCAGCGTTCCCGCGCGCGCGGAAGGCCTCGGCCTCGGCCTCAGCTGCCAGCTGCCGCCGGCGGAGCACTGCTTGCGCGCGGTTGTTCTCGAGCCGCGTCAGCTTAAGACGGAGCGCCTCACGCTCCGCTTCGCGTCGCTCGAGCGCCTCGACCGCGCCATCGGCGTCGAAGCGCCGCCACTTGTCAAAGTTGGTGGGCCCACTCGATGCGGCGCGGGGTGGTGCACCGGCAAGCGCAACCGCTGGCTCGCACGTACGAGGTAACTCTGCCTCCTCCCGTGCAGCGAGCCGCGCCAGTTCCGCCTTGGCTTCGGCGATCTCCTTCGCCTCGAGCTCCTCCTCGTCAATCTCCGCCTGCGAGCGGGCTGCGAACACATCGGGAGGAGGATTCGTACGGCGTCAGGCCCATCTCGGCCCTCCTGTCGCCGTCCTCCCCTTACACGCCAGGCTGTCTTGTGTCCCGGAGCGTCGCCCAACATTCCACCCATTCTCCCCGATTCTTCAGTACTCGGCTTGAGGATCTCGCCTGCGCCCAGAAAGTGCCTGATCAAGCTCCTCCACGCTTCCCTTCCCTCCCGCCCCTCCTCCTCCCCGGCTGCCGTGTCTAGCCCTCCCTAGTGCGAGAGCCTCTCATCCTCTATACCTGCCCACTGCGAGAGCTCCACCCCCTCTCTCCGTGCTCCCTTGAAAGGCGCGCTGCCCCCACCCCTCCCATTTGCCCCCCCACCCACCACCACCACCAGCCCCCCTCTCCTTTCCAAGCCTCCCCCTCCCGCCCCTCCCACCCCTCCCACCCCCATCCACCTATACACACCTACGCGCGAGAGCCCTCGCTCGGTCGCCTCGGTCTCCTGCACCCACTGGTTGAGCTCGGAGAGCGCCGCGTGCATCTGCTCCACGTTGCGACGCATCTGGAGTTGCGTCTCGACCGACATGGCCGAAGATCGTGTGCGGAACGAGGCCGGAGGGGGTGGGGTGGGGGAAGGGAAGGGGGAGAGAGCGCGGCCTCTGACCCCAGGAGGCTCTCCCTCGCACTGTCGGGCAACCCCTTCTCTCTTCTCTCTCTCTCTTCTCTCGCCTTGTCTCTCTCTCTTTCTCTCTCTCTTCTCTCTCTCTTCTCTCTCTCCCTCCTTCTATCTCTTCTCTCTCCTCTCTCTCTTTCTCTCTCTTCTCTCTCTCTCTCCTATCTCTTTTCTCTTTCTCTCTCCTTCTCTCCCTTCTCGCTCCTGTCTTTTCTTCTCTCCCTTATCTCTCTTCTCTCTCTTCTCTTCTCTCTCTTCCCACTCTTCTCTCACTTTCTCTAGAGAGAGAGATGGAGAGAGAGGGAGAGGGAGGACGGAGAGAAAGAGAAAGAAGGAGAGAGAGGGAGAAGAGGGAGAAGAGGGAGAAGAGGGAGAAGAGGGAGAAGAGGGAGAAGAGGGAGAGGAGAGAGGAGAGAGAGGAGAGAGAAGAGAGGGAGACAGGGAGAGAGAGAAGAGAGAGAAGAGAGAGAAGAGAGAGAGAGAAGAGAGAGAAGAGAGAGAGAGAGATGGAGAGAGCTCCTCTCCTCGCGCGGCCCAACGGCCACCTGGCGGACGAGTCCAAAAACAAAACTCCCCAGGCAGCACGCGGTATGCTTTTACTTTGTACCACTCACATCCTTTTTTTTTTCGAACCCGTAGGTAGAGGCGGCCGCCTCGTGCGCGTGCCCCTCTGTTCCCCCGCCGAGGCAATCATGGCCCCCAGCCGCAGAACACAGACACAGCCTACATTGCCATTGCGCATTGCCAACGTTGTAGGTGTCATTGCCACCGAAATTTCCTTATCGGCCCCGTGGCGCGGCCGCCCATTCTGTATTCTGTACTGTCAGAGCCCCAGCGTGTGTGAGGGGGGGGGGGGCGAGGGGGGGGTAAAACCCACCATTTCCCTCGGCAATTTTTCGTGGCGGCAGGTAAGCGCTAACTTAGTAAGCCCCCCCGGCCCCTGGAGTTTTTTCTTGGGCTTCGGAGCCTAGATGGGAAATACGGTGTTGGGGCCTGCAAATACAGCCAAATACATATGTATCTGGCCTCCGGCCAAATACATTTCAAATACATTCGAGGCCTACAACCCAGGACGCGCTTGAAATACAGCCAAATACATATGTATTTGACCTCTGGCCAAATACGGTAAATACGTATTTCCCATCTAGGCTTCGGAGAACGGCCAAAAAATGCAGCCCCCCCCCACGAGTAAGTAGTTATTAATCATCGTTTGACCGCCCTACTACTATTTATTCATCCATTCATCCGATGATCCGATGGGCGCAGTCCGCGCACACCTCTCCGCTCCACCCTTGCGGCCGAAAATAGAAAGACAAAAAGGGGGGGGGGCGCCTCAAGTCGAAGCATAGCTCAGATACTAAGATTAAAGGCGAGGCTTCCCCCGCTCTCCCTCGTCGCCGGGCGGAGCGTCGCCGCCGCGCGCCGCCGACGGCCCCACCACACACACATCGCCCACACCACCCCCGCCCTCCCCTCCCCTCCCCCCCGCACGGCACAGGCGTCGCACGCCGCACGAAGCCACACGCCCGGCCAGAGAGAGCGGCGGAGGAAGGGTGGAAACGGGGCGAGGCGGGCGGGCGGGACAGAGAGTGGCCGATGGTCTCATCACGCCGAGCGCCAGCCCTCAAGCGGCCCTTGCGTGGCTCGCGCCCGGCTCCCAAGCGGGCCTCTCGCGCTGCGGCCGCTCTGGACGATGAAGTCGAATCGGTCTCCGAGGGATCAGACCGCGAGGAAGCTCCTCTCTCCGCGGCGGCCGAGGCGGCGAAGCAGGCGGAGGAGGAGGAGGAGGCAGAGACGGCCGACGAGCGGCGCGTGCGGCTCGCCAAGCAGATGCTCACCCAGATGGATCAGGCGGCGCGCGGCCGGCGCGAGCCGTCGCGCGGCGACGTGGTCGCCGCCGAGCTCGAGGATGAGGCGCTCCGCCGGGACGGCAAGTTTGTCCGTCGGCTCGCGACCAAGCTGCAGCAAGCTGGGCCGCCAGCAGAGGCGCGGCTGCTGCGCGGCATTCGCCTCAGCCCGACCTGCGTCTCAGTCGCTCCCGACGAGGCATGGGCCTACTGCGGCTGCAAGGACGGCAGCATCGCTGGCTGGGAGCTCCGTGGTGGCTCGTCCTCCTCGTCGCGCCTGAGGCTCGCGGCCGACCGTTCGGAGCTGGAGCAGGGCGCAACGCCACGCGGGCACGCGCGGGACGTACTGGCGGTTGTCGCCGCGCACGACGGCCGCTCACTCATCAGCGCTGGTCGTGATGGGCGCGTGCTCATCTGGGACCGTCGCACCTCACGCGTGGTCAAGGCGCTCTCCGGTCATCGCCGTGGAGTCACCGCCCTCGCGCAGAGGCGTGACGCCTCGTCGGCAGAACTCTACTCTGGCTCGGCGGATCGATGCATCCGCGCTTGGGACGTAGCGCAGCGCGCCTTCGTCGAGACACTTTTCGGCCATCAAGAGGGCGTGACGGCGCTCGACGCCATGGGCGAGCAGCTGCTCGTCTCTGCATCGGAGGACCGCACCCTCCGGCTCTGGAAGGTGGCTGAGGAGACGCAGCTCCTCTTTGGCGGCGGTGGTGCGCCCATCGACGCCGTCTCGATGCTCACCCCTTCGGTCTTCGCCTCTGGGGCGCAGGACGGCACCATCGCCCTCTGGTCCTCGCTGCGCAAGAAGGCGCTCGCGACCGTGCCGCGGGCGCACGGTGTCGGCGGTCCCAGCAATGGTGATGGTTCGCCGTGCTGGATCAGTGCGCTCACAGCGCCCGTCTATTCGGATGTGCTACTATCTGGCTCATGCGACGGATTCGTGCGATTTTGGCGTGCCGATGATGAGGCGCGTTGCCTCGAGCCCATCGGGCAGACACCGCTCAACGGCTTCGTCAACGGGATGGCGATCGCGCCCAGCGGCAAATTTGTCGCCGCCGCCGTCGGGCAAGAGCACCGGCTCGGCCGCTGGTTTCGCATGAGTGAGGCGCGCAACGGCCTGGCGATCCTACTCCTCGACAAGTGCATGCACATGGCGCCCAAGCTTCTCTCGACACTCGCAATAGAAAAGGCAAAGCAGACGATACCAGCACCGTGGGAGGAGGCAGCAGAGGCCGCGCTCGTATCGGAGAGCGAAGAGAGCGCAGGTTGACGCCGGGGCGAAGATAGTCGGTGTGGTCGGCGGTTTGTCTCATCAATCGCGACCAAGTTCCTCGCATGCGTCGGGGGAGGCTCTGGATTTGCGTGTCCATCAAAACGTGTAGTGTCGCTCCTTCGCAGCAGGGGCTGTTCGCGCGCAGCCTTTTTACAAACAAAACTTCTGAAAAAAACTCTTTAATATGCCTTCTTGTACTTGTACGACTAAAAAAACAGTCTTGAAGATGCCCGCTACGCTACTATTTGCTCACTCCTCTTCCTTCCGGATTCTCGCTCGACATCGCCCTCACCCCCACTTCTCTCCCCTTCCCGCTCCCCCCCCTCGTTCCTTTTTGGTCGGTTTCGGGGAGTCGCCCCATGTACGGTCGCTCTCGCCCTCCAGAGGCTCGGCGACGCAACGCCCTTAGGGCGCTCGGCCGTTCCCGTTCCGTCGAAAGACGAAAGAGGCCCACGTGAAGTTTTATTTTTTATTCAATCTACATGTAACTATGTAACTATGAAGTACTACTTTACAGTGGGTATTTAAGTGAAAAAGCACGCACTGCTCGATGTCCTTATCCTTATTTATTATGCCGCGCATCGCGCATCGGCCGAAAACTCGCCTTACTTTACTATAACTATAAACTGAGTTTTTTATTATCAAGACATTTGGTGGCAGAGCAGGCGAGGGAAGGAGCAGGAGGCGAGGCTCGGTCGACAACTCGCCTCGTGGGTTGAGTTGATATCCTACCCTTTTACTATGCATAATGGTCTGGACCTGGGACGGGTGTCAGATGTGATCGGATGAGTTGCGATATACATATGCGCACGGCGTGCACGTATTGCACTGAATGTGCGTTTGATAGTGATAGTGTTGTAGAGAATAGTAAGAGTCATTTTAGCCGATTCTGTTGTGGGGCGAACGCGAGCGATGGCGTCGCCCCTCCTCTTCTATCGGCCCCCCTCGTCATCTCGATGGTGCGCCAGGTGCAGGTGCTAGAGCGATACTCGCTCGCTACGCTAGCCCTAGGTAAGTGGTAGGTGCCGCTAGGCGGCTCTTTGAGTCCCCCGTCTGACTTGCGGGCCAGAAGAGCGTGCGGGGTAAGTGGGAGTGAGTATGAGGGCAGGCCCCAGCGGCCCAGCGGCCAGTCGGTCAACGGTCAACGGGTTATGGGTTGTGACTCACGACCCGCGCCCGCTACTGGGTCCCCCCGAGTATTTCCGAGTCTATACCCCGAGTGCAACAAGTCAATACAAGTCCAGTACGCGCCTGAGCCAACCCCCAGTCGCTTGCCACAACCCCCCACAAGCCTCCTTTCGCACTTCCGCGCCCTCCGTGCGCGTCGTTCGCAATGCCCGTAGTCACTTCCAACATGGGTCCCGAGGAAAGCTCCATGAGCTCCCCGCAAGAACCGCGTTCCGCGCTAGCTGCCGTCGCGCCCTCGCAGGCAATCTCCAAGAGTGAGATCGGCCTTGCTCTTGCTCTGACCGTCTGAGTTCTGAGTCGGAGTCGGAGTGATGAGTCCTCAACTCGCTCATACCCATCATACCGCCAAGGGCAGAGCCTGAGGGTGTCCGACAGGTCGCCCGCCCGGAGGGAAGTTGGAACCCGGAGGGGAGGGCACGGGACGCCGCTACCCATGGTGAATTAAGTACTACGCGATCAACTTACTTAGTTGGTACTAACGCTAACGCCAATACGTAGTAATAGCTAATATAGACAAAGGCAGTGCTAATTATTATTCATTACTACTAATAAATGGGCGCCAACATGCTGCCGCGCCCGCCTCGCGGGGCAGCGGGGGGAGTGATGAATTTGTTGCGCCGCGCTCGAGCGTCGAGCGGGCCAAAATACAGGATGGATATTCTTTGCCCGCCTGGAGGCCCCAGGTGGCATGCTAGTTAAACCTGACGCCGCGCCGTGGGCGGCTACCACTGACAAAGACATTGGCGGTATGCTTTTCGATATTCGGGGGTGGGGGAAGGGGGCAGCTGCCGCCCCGCCAATGGGGGGGGAACCTTGCGGGCGGGCGGGCGCACGGGGCCCTCGAGGGGCCTCTGATCCCCGTCTAGCGCATCGGCTGTGCCATGTTAGCCAACGGGGCGCGGAGGGCACTTGCCGTGCTGCTAGTAGGCATACACGGCTGAGATATCGAATGGCGCACATGCCGCTGGCATGATCGCACAGGCTAAGGGTCCGGCGACGCAACGCAAAGGGCGATGAAATGAAATGGGACCAAGGACAACGATGTTCCCGGCACGTGCCACAAGAACAAGACGCAGTGTGTTGCACGCAAGCAACTGGGCCGTACACCGCAAACCACCCTCTCTTGCAGTAGAACCTCCCATGCCCTACGAACTGAACGACGCAATGGCGCAACCATCGCACGCTCGTCGGCGATGCAGCATCTAACCATCTACCCAGCGAGAACGGGCTCGTTCGCCTTTATCGCACCATCGCTGACAGCGCCTTCATTCCCTTGTCGATGGCATCGGCCACCGCGGCGGCACCCGCTGTGCCAAGGTACTGATTGGCATCCAACTGAAGCTGCTTCCCACGATCGCCCAGCATCGAGATGGCCCGTTGTAGCCGTGCCAAATCGCCGCTGGCGAGCGCGCCGGCCTCTCCCGAGCTAAAGTCGGCCGTGGCCGCGTTGGCAATGTCAATCGCGGATTGCTGCCACGCCACGAGCCCACTTAGAACTCGCGCGGCTGCCTCCGGCGAGGCCGCATTCTGGACTTCTCGCGCCAATTGAGCTAATTGAGGAGCAGCCGCACGCACATCCTGGGCATACGAGGCGAGACTCTGAACGTAGAGCTCCGTCGCTATTGGCCAAGGCAAGGATGGGCAAAGGTGTGAGGAAACATAGGAACATAATTGGTGGAGGCGACCCAGGGGCGCGTAGCGCTCGCGCCGCACGGCCCACACCTGTTTTGGTGCCGGCGGCAGCTGCTCGGGCGAGCTCGTCGAGCAATGCTCCACCACCGTCTGCGTCGACGAGCTGCTCGCCCAGCTTGGCCACCTCGCCTGCTAGTTGCGGGAGCTGAGGCGACAGCTCGGTCAGTGGCATGCCGACACGCAGCTTGATGGAACCGACCTGCATCGGCTGCGAGAGCGCCTTCGCGAGGAGGCCCTGCGAGAGAAGCATATGGCGGGATGCGACGGTGAGCCGCTCCCTCTTACGCACAGCGAGATGGTACCATGCGTGCTGGGCTTGCTGGGGCGCACCTGCGGTTGAGACGTAAACTCGGGGAGCGGCGCTTGCTGGAGTGCTGCGAGCAGCGCTTCAGCGACAGAGCTGGATCCTCGAGAGGCCTGTGCCAACGCGGCCTATGCAGCAGGGTGTGGCAATGGGCGTGAGCATCGACCGTGTGCCGACAGCGCGCCGCAAACGCGCGGTCGAGGAATGGTAGCGCCGCTAGCCCTGCCGTGCCCAGCACGGATCGGCGCCGCTGCCGGCGAGAGACCACCGCGACCACCAGCCGAGCCTGTCCGCGGCGCAGCCCCGCTCAAGGCAATCCGCACGGACCTGCACTTCGGGTGCGTACCGAACGAGGAGGCGGCGCGCCTCATCTCCTCCCGCTAGGAGCGCCTCGCGCGCCTCGGGTGGCGCGAGGGCGATGGCGTCCGACGCCGTGGCCTCCCATGCTGCGACTGCCGCCGCCATAGCTGCCTCAGCCTCGAGGGATTCGCGCCGCAGCGCCGCGCTCAGCTCAGCCGCCGCGACCTCCTGCGCGCGAGAGATCTGCTCGCTGGCACGCAGCGCCAAGATGTCGGCGAGCTTCTTGGCGTCCTTGGCCCTGTACTCGAAGCGCGCCGCCACCTTAGCGCGCAGATTGTCGCGCACCGCGAAGAGGCCGCCATCACTCAATTCCTGCAAGACGACGGAGGCGACGAGGTCGGGGCCCGCGCTGTGGACTGCGAGCGGGCGCTCGCTGAGCCGAGGTACAGCGCGGCACCATCACCTTGCCCAACTCGCTCGCCTCAAACGCCGTGATGGCCCTGCGCATCTCGGCAGCGGCGGCCGCCGAAGCTTGCTGAGCGGCAACCGCCGCACGCCGGGCTGTGGCCGCCGCCTGCTCCGCGGCCTCCTGCCTCTGGGAGAGCTCCACGCGTGTGGCCTCGTCGAGCTCCTCGAGCTGCCTCTCCGCAATCGCCACGGCCGCCTGCGCGGCACGCACTCCGGTGTTGGCAGCCGCCCGCTGGGCCGCGACCACAAGCGCGGGGCCCTGCTCGCTCAGCGTCGCCGCCACCGCACCGCCACCCCGCTGGACGGCGGCGCCCGTTGCGACGGCCAGCTCGGCGGAGGACGCTCGCAGCCACGCGGCGAGCTCAGCTGCGACAGCGCCGTCGCCCTCTGCGAACGAGTCGGCTGCCTGCCGCGCCGCACGAGCCGCAGCACTGAGCGCCGCCTGCGTCTCGGTCTGTCGAGCGGAGTCCGCCTGCGTGCGACGAGGGGGGCCGGTGGCTGAGCGCCACGATCGGAAGCGGCCCCAAATGGCGGAGAGGGAAGAGGGGAGGCTCCCTTGGGGTTAGGGTTAGGGGTGTGGGGGGGGTTGGGCTTCACCGGTCTCTGTGCAGCAGCGAGGCCCTCCTCGAGAGAGAGAGGCAGTGGGAGCGGCGTGGGAGGCTCCACGGCGGGAGTGGCGAGAGGTGAGCACGCGAGGGCCAACGCTGCGGCGGCCGCTCGCAGCTCGAGACGCATCGCTCTCTCTCCCCGTCTCTCTCTCCCCGTCTCTCCCTCCCTCCCTCCCTCCCTCCCTCCCTCTCTCTCTCCCCCTCCCTCCCTCCCTCTCTCTCTCTCTCTTCTTCTTCTTCTTCTTCACTCCCTTCCTCTTCCCCACCACCACCACCCTCATTCATTTCCCCCCTCTTCTTTCTTTGTGAGAGAGGACGTTTATCTTCCCTTCTTCTCTCCCTCCGCGTCCCCTTCAAAGCGCTCCCACTCCACCCACCTGCCGAAGAATTCTTAATTCTCCGCCACGCCCTCACTAATTAACGCCAACGGAGAGCGTGCGGCTGTGTTCCCACGAGCGCCACCGCAGCCTCCGCGACAATATTTTGTAGACTCGCACTACCTGCCGCGCGCGTCTACTTGTACTACTCTACTACTCTACCAGCAGTGCGGCCCCATAGGCTCTCTCTCTCTTCTCCTAGTCTACAAGTAAAGTAGGTGGGAAAAAGGAATTCGCGCGTTTACTTTTTTAGGGGGTTGAGTCTGTAGTTGACGGGTGTTCATTCTCGCGCGCCGTGAGTTGGGTGTGTTCGCGGCGCAGCCGCGCGGTCGTGGTGTCGTGGTCGTGGGGTGTGGGGTGCATTCCGTTATTGTTATTGTTTCATTGTTTCGCTTGGTTAAGAGCCAGGTTTAGCGTTTATACGTTTACGCGGCGCGAGGAAAGAGGAAAATTTTCAGGGGTTTTGACAATGTTCACTTCGGGGGTCAACGGAGTACCCAGTTGCTCCGTCAGGTGTCAGGTCGTCAGGTCTCGGCGACCTTACACCTCATATCAGGACCTATAATATCAGGTCCTCATATCAGGTTACTAATGTTATAATATGGTAGTGTAATAATATTAATGAGATCTAATGGACTAATGGCTAATGGTGTTATTTAGTTGTAGTATAGAGACCTCCTTCCTACACTGCGTGTCAGGGCGTCTGGGCTGCTAGTTTCTAGTTTTTCTAGGCGTGGTGATTATGAAAGGGGGGCCCAGGAGCTTTCCTCACCCTACCTACCTCCTTCTCCTTGTCCTGGGCGCCGCCTGTATATGTGATGTCGTCGTCGTGACTAGGCGATCTCCCGACTCTAGCCGGATAGTGCGAACTATTCTTCTTCCTTTGAAAGTTATACTACCTTATATATGGATGACCTAATATCAGGTATCAGGGGTGGTGGACCTTATATCATGATATCAGGACCTAATATTAGGCTAATGGAGCAACTAGGACGGAGTAGTAGGTAGTTGACTATGTTCTATGTTCAAATGGTCAAAAAGTTTGAAGTTTGAGTAGTTGAGTTCGAGTTCGCGCGTTCGACGACTATATTTTTTACCACCTACCACCTACACCTACACCTGCTACTTGCTACTTGCTAATATTTGTATTCTCAAAATGCAAAATGTCAAAATATATTTATGTTCTCTCCTCCTCTCTCCCTCTCTCCCTCTCCCTCTCCGCCCTAACCCTCACTCGTTCTCCCTCTCTCCTCTCTCCTCTCTCCTCCTCGCTCCCCCCCCTTCTCTCTCGCTCTCCGCTCTCGCTCTCTCCCCCTACGCTCACTTCTCACTTCGACTCTTTTTCTCTCTCACTAGTTTCTCCCCTCGCTCTTTCCTCATCCTCACCCACTCTTACTCTTACTCTTCTCTCATCTCTCACGGTAGCACCTCGTCCCCAACCCCAACCGCAGAGGGCAGAGAGAGGGGGGAGCTCTCACTCTCTTCAAATCTCCTCACTCGAAAGTACCTGCTCCCCCTCCTCCTTTACGGTTCTAGGTTCTAGGCGGTTCATCCCTCGATTTGGTTGACCATCTCGCATCTCGAGCGTTCTGGGTGCCGGGGGCGG
>CM030932.1:338462-340962 GCA_018136815.1 Isochrysis galbana
TCGCGGTCGGCAGAGGCCGGCTGAATAAGGAGCCGGCCGAGACCTGGCGCTCCGACACCGGCGAGGGCAACCAAATCACCTGCCCAGTCTGTTGCTGTTGAGTACCACGAGACCGAGCGGAAGGGCGTTGCAGGGTGGGCGAGCATACCCTCGAAGGAGACCCGCCACTGGAAGCTTCCGATGACAGGCTTGGCGATGGCCACGAGATCGATTGTGCGAGACGGCAGCGAGCCGTTGAGCATCGAGAGAGCAAGGTCGTGCGATGCAATCGTGGCGAGAGCGGCACCCAGTGAATGCCCTGTGACTTGGAGAGGCAGTCCAGCTGGCTGCTCCTTGAGGAGAGTGGTGACCGTCGCCGCTGCGCCCCGGGACCAAGCGCGCCAAAAGCCGCCATGAATAGGCGCCACGTCGCCGTCTGTAGAATTGGGGAACGCCGGAGCGTCCTCGAGGAAGGTCACGCCGTAGGCGTCAAGAGCTGCATCATCGGGGGACTGAGTGCCGCGGAAGGCGAGCACGAGAGTGGCCGGCGTACGGAAGAGGCAAAAGTTAGGAGAGAGGAGCACGCGGCCGATCGGGTCGTGGTGGCGGCCCTGCGGCGCGGGATGATCAAGAGAAGATAGTCGGCATGAGGCGCTTTCGCTGAGCGACCGCTGGGCCCAAGGCTCTCCATGCCATACTGCGCCCAATCCAAGGCTGGATCATGGGGATAGGCGTGGAGTCGGATGCAATGCCGTGGGACAGGGCAGGGGGAGGGGACAGGGGAGCTTGAGGACCACATACCTCCACGCAAGCTACAACTGTGATGGGCTCGCAGTCACCGTCCTCGTTCATGAGCTCCAGTTTCCCACCGGCAATGAGAGGCGCGGTACCGAACGCAGAGTAGACAAGCTCAGCGTACTGACTAAGGCGATATGCTACAGCAGCCTGCAATGCGTCGGTCGGCGGAGGGGCGAGCGATGGGAGCTCGATGGCGGCGCGGTAAAGCGAGTCGCGCAAAGTGAAGGAACCAATGTACGAGAGTCGCTCGTTGAATAGCATGTACTGCTTGGAGAGGAATGACCCAGTCTGCGGGAGGGGGTGAGACGCGCACGTCGCCATTTCCGACTGGGCCGACGCGGGCTGCAGAAGAAGCGCGGGGCATGGCCACAGGTGCCGGCCTGTTGCACAGCCTCAAACGCACGAGCGGCGGCACGCAAGACCTCCGCACCTGCATCAGATCGACGATGGCGTCGATCAAGCTAACGGCAAGCCCGAGGTTGCTGTCGAGGGGCGGCTTGGGTCCGGTCCGAGTCCTGCAAGCATCCAGCTCTCCTCGCAGGTAGCAAGTGCCCGAGTCGAAGTCCTTGATATTGTTCCACTCGGGCACGGAGAGCGCCTTGAAAAAGGAGCCCGGGGTGGTCGGGTCAGTCTCAAGCACAAAGTGAGCCCACGCAAGGATTTCGAGGACGTCGACGGAGTTGTTGTGCGCGCTTGCGTCCAAGATGAAGGCTCTGCCACATGGAATGCTGTAAGTAATCATCCTCCGCTGCACATCGCTGAGCAACAACGCCTTCCATTCGGTGACGGTATCGACGGAACCGACGGCGGATTGAAACCTAGAGAAGCGGGCGGAGATGTGTTGATAGCATGGGGCAAAAGCAAGCGGAGGGCCGCGCCATGGGCTCTCGGCCTGAGACTGGTGTTCACCTCTCCATCGCGTGCTGCAGGTCGGCACGTGCTGCGACGAGGATCTCGTCTTGGATCTGCTCAAGTTGTGCCGTCGCATTGGAGAGAGCCTCCTCGACGCGCGTTTCAAGTAGCCTACGGCTGCGCGCGTTGTCCGATTCGTCCTCCTCGGGCACGAAATGCGAGTAGAGATCGCTTGCTACGGATGCGTACTCGATGGCCGTGTGAATTGCGTCGCACGCTGGCCGTTCCGGCGCATAGAGCTGCGCATGATCCAGGCGACGGGTGGTGAATGGGAACGGATTGCCTCAAGATCACGAGTGGGAGGCCGGCGGCGGGGACCACCTGATGGGTGCCACCAGGGCCGCAGCGAGACACCCACAGGGACTAGTGTATGCGGCGCCACGGACGCATCTGCAAGGCGACTCGCCGGCCGGGGCCGGCTGTCTCAGGCGTCCTCCTCTCACCTGTGTGAAATCCTGTGGCACACCCGCCAGCTCGACGTGGAGGCGATGCAGGTCCTCCGATGGCGCGATTCCGGATGTGTTGCGCGTGTCGATGACTCTCCCATCCCCGTCGACAAGGAACGGCGGATATTCTTCGCCCCCGGGCGGCGAGGCATACAACGCAGGCGCGGGGCGGTCGTCTGCAGGGAATTCAGGCAGAGCGACGTGCTCGAGGAGCGAGGCAGCCTGAGGGGTGTGTCGGCGAGGAGAGATCGAGGCACGAGCCAGACTCACGGAGTTCTGGATCACCTCTTTCGCCTACTTCCTAGATCGGCCTCCGCACGCTTTGCGCACGTGGGTGGTGGCGCACCATGTAGATGGTGAGGGCG
>CM030932.1:343462-368786 GCA_018136815.1 Isochrysis galbana
CACTGCCGCTCGCACAGCGTTGGCGTCAAGGCCGCGCTTGCAACAGGGCATTTCCCGGAGGCAACGCGCGGCAAAGTGGCGTGGGAGCTGAAGAGGGGCACCTCTGATGATGACTCCCCACGGGATGCCAACCAACAGCTTCTCACAAACGCTGAGAGGCTCAAGTTGGCATCTTGGGTTCTGGCTCGCGCTGACGTTCACGACCCCCAAAACAGGCACCAGATTTCTGTAAAGGTACGCGCTGTGCTGGTAGAGCGGCACAGGTTCAACAAGACTAAGAAGTACGGCAAGGGTACTATTCCTCTCAACACGCCGGAGCTCAACCACCTCAATTCCAACATCGACCTGTCTCACACATTCTTTCAACGCATTTATCCATGGTGGCGGGCTCGTGGTATCGACATCACCGAAGGGGTTTCGAGGGCAGAGGAGGAGAAGAGGTCACAAAAGCACAGGGAGGCCGTAGTAGAGAACCATTCTTCGGCGAGTATGGGCTGGAGCGCGAGCTGATTGACGCAGGCGTGATGGATCCCCACACAAAGGTAAGTCATGCACGCCTCTGTCTCTCGCTCTCGCACGCGCGCACCACGCACCACGCATGCACAACGCTAACCTCTTTCACAAACGCTCCCCCATAGGTAATCAAAGACCCAAGGCGGCTGTTAAACGGCGACGAGACACCGCAGCCGCTAGACGTGCCGCAGAAGGGGCGGCGGGCGAAGGTCCCGAGAGCTATCGGGGGACCGAGACAATCCCCCGAGAGCTATCGGGGGATAGCTCTTGGGGGGTGCCGTAAGCGGACCCCCCGATAGCGATCGGGGGAAGAGGAAATCCCCCGATAGCAAACGGGGGGTTCCTCCTCTCTTTGGCTCGCTCTCCTTCTCTCTCTCTTCCCCCCTCCTCCCTCCTATCCTCTATTCTCCTTTCTCCTCTTTTCTCTGTTCTCTTTCTCCCCCGTAAAAACAATTTTTAAAACTTAGAGTATCTAACAGCTAACACTTTAAGAAATGACATAAAGTTACTAGGATTAGTATTAAAATATAATACATAAGTACAATAAGGTAATTAAATTAAAGACGTGATATAAAAATAGAAAAATAAAAGATCTCCTGGAATCCTCTCTCTCTCTCTCTCTCTCTCTCTCTCTCTCTCTCTCTCTCTCTCTCTCTCTCTCTCTCTCTCTCTCTCTCTCTCTCTCTCTCTCTCTCTCTCTCTCTCTCTCTCTCTCTCTCTCTCTCTCTCTCTCTCTCTCTCTCTCTCTCTCTCTCTCTCTCTCTACTGGGGGCCGTCGTTTCCCCCCGATAGATAGCAAAGGGGGGCAATCTTTCGCCCCCGATATCAAACGGGGGCCCGCCTTAGAACGCGATAGCTCCCCGGGGCTTAAAAAATCCCCCGATAGCTCTCGGGGGATTGTCTCGGTCCCCCGGTAGCTGTAGCTCTCTGCTCTCGGGGGGGTGTTACGGATGCCCCTCCGTCCTCTCCTACGTTTACTTTCTAAGTCATGCGAGATCTCCTCTCTCCTCTCTCTTCACATGAGGAGAGGCGACGGGCCTCCTCTCTTCTTTCCTTTTCTTTCCTCTCTTTCTCTCCTGCTCAACCCCCTTTCTTCGCGCATCCCGTTACTTACGTTAGTTATCTACGTGTTACTGTGAACGTGCGTGTGATAGTGGTGTGGGAGAATTATAAGAAGAATTTTATCCGGTTCTGTTCTGGAGAGAGCGCGAGCGATGGCGTCGCTCTCCCTCCTCTCGGCCGCCCTGGTCACCATGATGGTGCCAGGGCGATAGCCGAGTTGCGCTTGGATGGTTGCCAAATCTTGGATGCCGACAGTGGAACGGTGAAAATACGCCACGATGCCCTTTGCTCGTGCAAATGTCTCACGGACGCCCGGCGCTGACGTGTATTCTTTGACCGAAAGTTCCAGGGTGTGAGCCGCGCAAAACCCGCCGTCGAAGCCCTTCCAGCCCTTCGACATGTTCGAAGCATTGTCGGAGACCTTTCCGTGGATGGCCTCGTACACAGAGCCACCGTCGCGCCATTTTATGCCATGCCGCTTCAGCGAGTCGACCGTGACGCTGTCGATGGCGTCCCCAGTGTGCCGCGTCTTTCCGAACGGAGACGCTGAGACAAGCCACTCGGCGATCTTCCAATTGGAGTTGATGCCATACATGAGGATGCCCATCAGAGAGCAGCCCTTATGAGACCAAATGTCTCCGGCAATGGAGGGCTTCACACCGTCCATCACCATGGTCTCAAACCACTTAGAGACCCGCACCTCGCCGGCGGCAGACATTTTCAGCACGTGGGAGGCAACGTTGCGTCGGTTTGGCGGCTGCCATGCGTCTCGCGTCAGCTTTTGGATGAAGTCCCTGAAAGGTGCGTCCATCTCAGGCAGAGAGATGGGACGGGCAGATTTCACAAGCCAACGAGCACAAGCCAGGTCAGCTTCTTCTTTTCGCGCCGGGGCAAATGGAACGCCTTTCAGAGTCAATTGCTGTGGATCTTGAGACGATAGGCCGCCGTCCTTATTATCCGTATCAAGGAATCCCCTGAGGCGCTGGTAGGCACGCTTGTGCTTTCCTTGATGATGGTTCCAAAGCGGCGTTGGGCCCATCTTTGCGCCGATGATCGCGCCGCAGATGCTCCATTTATTCGTGCCCGCCTCCTCGATGGTCTCCTGACAAATGAAGTATCTCTGCTTCTCGGGATGAGCTACATAGCACCGCCAAATCGGAGCTGTCTCGCGGCCTTGGAGCAAGTCTTCGCTCGAAGCCACCGATGCCGACTCTGAATTGGCGATGCTTTCCGCCGACTCGATGCCAGCGTTGAAAGAGACATGCGATGACGCCGCAGAGGCAGAGGCAGAGGACAGGGAGTCGTTTGCCGGCACCATGACTCCGCCCAGGAGAGTGGGCTGACTCAGTCGTCCAGACTTAGCTGCCGCCCGCTTGGCGGCGATGTTCGTTGCGAACGTCTCGTTCTCACTTTTCTGCCTCGCCTCAAAGGCTGATACGTCTGGCTCCATCCCCGCCAAATGTTCAAGCGGCTCCCATGTATCGTGCTTGGGATCGAAGTCTTTCCAGCGGATCAAGTACTGGATCTTGCCGGAGTTCATCCGCTTGGCGACGATGTGGTCCACCTCATACATCGAATCACCATCGTCATCCTGCACGTTCCGCTTCCTACCCATCGCTTGCCGCGCCGGCGCGTGCCTGCGTGCCTCCGTGCACGAGGGAGCGAGGGAGGAGAGGGGGAGGGAGGAGGGAGGGAGGGAGGGAGGGAGGGGGAGGGAGGGAGGGAGGGGGAGGGAGGGAGGGAGGGAGGGAGGGAGGGAGGCGGGAGGGAGGGAGGGAGGGAGGCGGAGGGAGGGAGGGAGGGAGGGAGGGAGGGGAGAGGGGAGGGAGAGAGGAAAGGGAGGGAGGTCGGGAGCGAGCGACGAGCGAGCGACGCCTGCAAAGACTTTTCGCGCCCGGGCGCTTCCCGCGCCTACTATCTAGATAATACACATAATACTATTAATAGTCAAGGAGCGGCCACTATCTGTATCTATGTACATAGTTGGAGGGCACTATCTGTATCTATGTACATAGTTCGAGAGCACTATTAGGTTCAAATATAATAGCTGTGAACCAAACCTATTCACAGCCTTACCCCCGATAGCTCCTGGGGGCTGGGGGCGTTTGCTCCTGGGGGGTAACATATATAAGACAAGCCAAACTGGGGTTCGAACCCGTGCCCAGCATCGCAAACCGCACGCACAGAGTATCCTAAGCCGCTAGGGGCCCGTTGTCGAACATTGGCTGGGCGTTTTGTGGTATTGCTAGATTTGCAGCATAGACACAGGTCACTGATGTCAGCTGATATTCTGCTCGCTCAGAGCCTTTGAGGTGACGTCAGCTGATGGACCTCAGCAGGTGACATCAGCTACTGATGTCAGTGTTAGCTCGAAGTTGGTGTCAGCTGACGGACTGATGCACCATCACTGGCGTTTCCCAGGCCAAGCCGGGAGCGCAAGATACGTGAATGTGAGGGAAAGCGTTGGCAACGCCGTTGTAGCCCGGTCACTCACTATGGGGGTGCGGAGGGCACCAGCTACAATGGATGAATGAAGGGCAAAATAAGCTCCCTATAGGTTCCGGTAGGATGGATCAGCAAAAAAAGTTGGGGGTTCTCCGGGGAAATTTTCGAAAAATACCGAATTTTTAGCACTTGAGGTGTTTTACCTCCAGGCGTCCAAGCGAGCGCTTGTTGACGTCAATCGGGGCCATGGCCCTGGGCGTCGGGCCGGATCGAATCGAGGCATTCCTGCGGTGCGAGGGGCCAGGACGGGTTAGTACGAGTGTGTGCGACCCTCAAGAACCAGCGTGCGACCTACTAGTGACCCCCCACCCTGCTCGCGAGAGCTTTGGATTCTGCATGGCCACCACCTCCAGGCCATTCTTCGTCCGATCGCGGGCGATCGGACGTCGCGGAAGCTCCGCGTTTCTAATAGTGATGCGCCCCACATTCACCACTCTGATTCCATCCCGTGAGCGCCCGCCTCAATCTCCCAAAATAGCCCGCCACGCGCAGGGGAAGGGAGGGGGGTCACTCACCGACGCCATTGCCCTTTGTGGGGCGGGAGGGGGTCGTTCGGAGGGGGAGGGAGTTGGCGGGGCAGGTAGGGGGGGACCCTGCGGAATCCTTGGACACCCAGGGGAGGTGGGAAATAGTGGTTAAAATGAGTGAGTGACCGGGCTAGCGTTGGGTCAGTGTTGTGATTTCACCCCTCTGCAGTTTCTCCCCCCTCTTCTCCATTTCCTGCATTTCCCGGGGCAAGCCGGGAAAGATACGTGAATGTGAGGGAGAGTTGG
Source organism: Isochrysis galbana (assembly GCA_018136815.1). Classification (NCBI taxonomy): domain Eukaryota; phylum Haptophyta; order Isochrysidales; family Isochrysidaceae; genus Isochrysis; species Isochrysis galbana. The sequence continues at coordinate 348,316 of CM030932.1, forward strand.
GTAAGTGTTGTGATTTCACCCCTCCGCAGTTTCCCCGCCCCTTCCGCAGCTTCCCCTCGCCCCCCCTCCGCGGCCCCCCCCCCCCTCCGCAGCGTCCCCTCCCCTCCCCCTCCGCTGTTCGCTCCCCCCCCCCCCCCCCCCGCTGTTCCCCTCCCCTCCCCTGTTTCCCCCCCTCCGCCGTTCCCTTCCCCCCCCCCCGCAGATTTCCTTCCCCCCCCCCTCCGCGCAGTAAGCCTCGTAGGTGTGAGTCCTGAATATGCTCATCTTCAAGCAGTTTTTAAAGTTTATTTAAGGGAAGATAATTGCTTGACGAGCTTTACGGGAGCACGTCGTACGAGAGCACGTCACACATGGTGTTCTCTGCTTTTGCGTTTTCATCTCCGACCCACTTGCCATGAATACCCTTCCACCCTATCCCTTTTACATACACCGCCATCCTACCTCTCTGTCGCCGCATCACTTTCCCCAACACACTTGCCCCTCCACCAGTTCGTAACGCGTCTCACCATCATCTCTTGGACCGACGCCACCCCCAAGACAAGGTCAGCGCGTCGACTGACTAGCGCACGTGCGCATGAATCAGCCAGCTGGGACGTTGCCGAGATGACCGAGGTCGAGTACAAAGAAACAAATGGTACCCGACCTGCGGAACAGCGGCACGGGTGCTCCGATCTCATTCCAGCTCGCCGCCTTCTCAAAGGACCAGACGTAGAGAAAGACAGCCGCGCAGTCTCCGTGTACTGGCTTTTATGCTACCTCCTGCCGGGCTGGCGGCTGGCGTCGACGTGAACTCGTCGCACACCCACTCACGCCGCCTCGACGAGGGGGGTCGCTTTGGCCAACGGAGCGTCGGTGCATCGCGTCGTGAGGCCAGGCTCCCAGCCCGGTTCCAAGACCACGCGCCCCTCGCCCCATCCGTCAACCTTCTGCAGCAGCTCCACCACGGCGTCGGTGCCCCAGAATGGATGGCCCACCACGTCACCCTCGAGCCCGTGGGCCAGTGTGACGGCCGCAACACCGCCCACATCGATGACGTGGCCTGCGTCCAGAAGCAGGTTGTAGACGGCATCGCACGGACGGATGACGCTCTGGCCGAGCATGAGCGGAAAGCGCCAGCGCCCCGACAGCGGATCGGCCACCGGGTGCCACTCGGTCAGCTCGACGCCGCAGGCGAGCCGGCTGAACAGTGCCCTGCCGCCAGGGCAGCGCGTGACGACCACGCAACGCACGCGTGCCATTCCACTGGGGGTCAGAACCACGTCCCCCGCGCGCAGCGCGTCGACGCGCACGCGCGCCGTTCCGTCGGCGCCAGCGCAGAGCACCTCCGACTCGGGCGCGAAGCAGCCACCGCCACGCATGAACTCGACGGGGAGCACGCGCGCCGGGGGTGGGGCAGCGTCAGCTGCTACGGCGACGGGCACACCGAGCGCCATCGAGCCGATCTCCGGCATGAGAAGCGAGGGCTCGGGTGCCTTGAGCGTGGCGAAACGCATCTCGGCGTCGTTGGATACCTCCTCGAAGAGAGCATCACGCCCCTGCGCATCGCGCCCGAAGTGCTGCAAGGCCTGATCGCGGAAGTTGGAGCGGCGTTCTGCAAGCAGCATGAGCCGGAGTGTGCGGTAGTAGTGCGCGCCCCACCGCGCATAGTTGGGAAGCTGAACGCCGAGGAGCGCCTCCGCCTCGAGCGTCGCGCGCAGCGCCACGACGTCGGGCTCGTCCTTAGCGATGGAGCCCTCGGCACGACTGATCACGGCGGAGATCGGCGTCGAGGAGGGTGGGGGCACGCCAGCCGGCGAGTCCTGCACCACCTTTTGGAGTGCGTCGGCAACCTCGAGCCGCAGCCGCTGTGCGGCGATGCGCCGGAGCTGTGATGGAGTGGCAGTCGTGGCAGCGGTCGACGGCGCCTCGGCGACGGTAGCGCCCGCGACTTCCAGACTGACGCGGAAGGAAGGCGCCTTGGGCGCCAACTCAAGGACGACATGACGGGGCTGGTCGTAGCCGATCCAGCCGAGCCCGACGCGCGCATCGCCGCCGCTGCGCTCGGGCTCCCCCCAGCCGGGGAGCGGTCCCGCGAGCGCCGAGGCGGGCGAGACGACGAGTGTGGCGAAGGAGGCGGTGGCGCCGTCCTTGGGCGACGGGAGGCGCGCGGTGCAGCGCAGCGCGGCGAGCAGATTGACCATGAAGGGGCCGACGGAGCCTGGGTCGGGCATGTGCAGGAACTGGTCTGACATGCCGGCGAGCAGCTCCGAGTCGAGCTTGCAGCCCAGGCCAATGGAAGTCATTGAGATGCGGCCTGTCCCGCCACGAGCCTCTACGGCGCGCTTGCTCAGAACACGCACGAGCGGCGCGTAGCCCTCGCGCCCACGTGCCGGGTTCCACTGCGCTGACGGCATGCCGTCCGTCGTGAGGATCAGGTTGAGCGTGTATTCACGCAGCCGCTCCCCGTTTACCTTCAGCCGTCCAAACGCCTCGTACGCGCTCGTCAGGCCTGCCATCAGGTTCGTCGAGCGCTCCGGCTTCATGGCATTGATGGCTTGCATCGCCCTGGCCTTGCCCGCCTCGGTGCACGGCGTCCAGTCCAGCAGCACCTTGGCGCCATCGGAGTAGGCAATGATGCACACCTGCCAGCACGGGAGGGGTGCGTGAGCACGGCTGATCAGCAGGCGCGGGGAGAGAAGACGAGGAAGGGGGGCGTGCGGCGCACATAGTCCTCATCGTCGAGCGACGTCACGAATGTGTTGGTCGAATGCTTTGCGATGTCGAGCTGTGACCAGCCGTGGTTGACCTTGTCTCCATCCTCCTGCTGCACCTCGGCCGCCTCATTCATGCTGCCAGGGCGGGGGGGGGGGGGGGAGGAAGGGGGTTGGGCATGTTTGAGCTCGGAGCGGGATGGCCGGGCGGGATAGTCTGCTCTCCCTCCGCGGATCGCTCACCTGCCGCTCACGTCGATCGAGAAGCAGTAGGCTCCCTTGGTGGGCTTTGCACCGCAGGCGGCGCTCTGCGGCGGCAGCAGAGTCACCATCATCTCGCCCTTGTCGCCATGTAGCAGTTCGAGTTCGGTCGACATGGGGTTGGTGGGAGCGTAGGTGGCAGCGCTTCCTCTCCCTCTCCCTTCCACTCTCTCCCCCCCCCCCTCTCTGTCTCTCTCTCTTTCTCTCTCTCTTCTGCTGAGGCCGAGAAGGGAAGAGGGGTCAGGGCCAGCCGGGTGAGGGGCGAGCGCCGGGCGGCGCAGGCGGCAGGACGCGCGCAGCCCTTCCACTCCCCCTCCCACCCACCCACCTCACAACCGCCCTTCACTGCAGTCCCCCCTCCCCCCCTTCCCCCTTCCACCTGCGCGCCCCGCCCACTCTCCTTCTCCTCTCCGCTCTCTCGTCTCTCTTCCCTCTCTTCCCTCTCTTCCTTCTTCCCGCTTCCCCCTTCTCTCTTCTCTCTTCTCTCTTCTCTCCTCTGTCTTCTCTCCCCTCTCTCCTCTCTGATGCCCTCTTCTTCTCTCTTCTCTCTCTGCCCTCTTCCTCATTTTGTCTCCGTCCTCCTTCCCCCTATTCCCAAAAGAAACGGAGCCCTCCCCCTCTCTCCCTCTCTCCTTGTGCCCCTCATCATCGAGAGAGAAGAGGAGAGAGAGAGGCCAGAGAGAGAGTTCTCTTCCAGGGTTAGCTAGGGGGTACAGAGAGAGAGGCCAGAGAGAGAGAGAGAGAGAGAGGCCGGAGAGGGAAAGAAAAAAGGGGGGGTGGCACACACACGACGAGAGAGAGAGAGAGAGACGAATGAGCTGGAGAACCAGCGAGGAGAAGGCGGAGAGAGAGATGTGTGAGAGAGAGGAAGGGGGCATGAAGAAGAATTTCTAGGCGAGCAGAGAGAGGGGGAGGAAGGGGGCGAGCGGCACCCCTCGGATAAAGAAAGAAGAGCGCGCAGAATATTATGGTGTGGGCGGGTGGGGCCTTCGGGCTCTGGGCGAAGGAGACGCCACCCGCTCCCCCGCCCTCTCTTCTCTTCTCTCTTTCCTCTCTCCCCTCTCTCCTTCTCTCACGTCACCGGTGGCGTTGAGAGGCCGCTCCGCCCCCAACAGCAGGCAGCCGCCCCCTCCCCCTCGTCTCTTCTGTCTCTTTTGTCATCTCTCCCTTCTTTCCTCTCTCTCTCTCTCTGCTCTGCGCCCGAGTCGACCCACCCAGACCCCCACCGGCTCAGTCAAAGCAGAGTAGTAGGAGAGAGGGGGGGGGGGGCAGAGAGGGAAGAGCGGGGGGTGGGGGGGCGAGTTCTGCCAACGGAAGGAAAAGAAGAGAGAAAGAGGGAGCAAAGAAGGGAGGGGAGGGGGGAGAGAGGGGGGAGAGGGGGGGAGCGAGGGGGGGCGCCCCTGTGCCGCGACCACGACGCGGCGGGCGAGCAAAGAAGAAAACTCGGGGACGCGCCTCTCTCGCCGCTCGGCCGAGGGCGGAGGGGGGCGGAGGGGGGGGGCGCCACTCTTCCCGGGAAGCGCCACGCACGACCCACCCGCACACTCGAGCAGTAGGAGGCTCGCCACGAGAGACAGAGTCGCAGCCAGCCACACGGGTCACGTGAAGACGCTGCGGCTCTGCGGCCGAGACCGCGACGGCTCGTGCTGCCCCTACATGTGAAACACAGGAACAGTGTTTTTTTTCGGAGGCCCAAAACATATGTTTTTCGCTGTTTTATTTCGGGCGGCCCCCCTATCCCGCACATTTGTTTTTGCACTGTTTTTCTCTGTTTTTTTTGACGGCAAAAAACATACTGTTTTTGCTGTTTTATTTCTAAGTTTGACTGTTTTTCACATGTAGGGTGCTGCCTCCTGGCAGATCTGGTGCCCCTCGACCACCCTCCTCGACGTCTTGGCCTAGTGAACAGCTCCGTCCGTATGCATTAGGGCGGTAGGGCGGTCAAACAGCTATTTTTAACTTCTAAGGGTGATAAGTGACCAGGTCAATAGCCCGGTCACTCACTATGGGGGTGCGGAGGGCACCAGCTGCAATGGGTAAATGTAAATGAAAATGAAGCCGCGTCCTTGTGCATGTACTAACATAACAGTCTGAGTGAAAACAAAACTATCACATGGCCCTCTTTTGATGGAACGCGAGAAAAAATTATTGTTATAGTTTGACCTATGGAGCGTGCCGCGACCGTGACGGATCCGAGGTTACCACTGCCTTAGATGGGAACGGAGGGAACGGAAGGGAAGCGGCGAGAGGCGCGGCGGAAGTTGGGGGGTGGCCAATGACGGGTTGGACCACCTCCTCAGCAGAGAAAGGCGGGAGGACGGGCTTGGGCGAGGGCGAGCGCGACGACGGAGCGGACATGGCTGGGCGGATCGGGATGGATAGGCAGAGGCTGAGGGATTGGTGAGGTTTGGTATTGAGGTAGTGTTGAGAACGAGGGACGAGAACGGGAACGAGAACGAGAACGAGAGCGACGAACGAAGAACGACAGACGACAGACGGTTAGGGGCCGATGGACCGACGAGATGACACTACACTCACGTCAACACCCTCCACACTAACGTATCCCTATCACGGAACGCACAGGAACCCGCTGGCAGATCGAACAAGGAAGAGAATGCCGACAAGAGAGCAGAGAGCGACGGGGCGACGGACGATCCGACGGGGCGACAGTTACGCACGGGAATAAGGACCCACTGATGCGCAAGCGTCTCGCGCGGTGGCAGCAGTGGTGGTGGCGCGTCCGAGCGTTCCGCGGCGATGGGATCTGCCGCGGCCGAGCGCGAGGCGCGGTCGGGGTTGGGGTTGGCGGTGGCGCGCATGGTGGTGGTGGTGGTGGGGGGCAATCGCGGCCGCCGCAAAGGCGCAGACGACGGCATTGAGCGCTCGCTACGATGCCAGCGAGCGCGTGGGGAGTGTGGCGAAGTGGCAAAAAAAAGGGTAGAAAGTATAAAGTGTAAAAGTAAAAGTAGAAAGAGTCCCGGTATCCCGGTGTCTGTGTTTCCCACTGTGTTTCACTGTGTTTCTTCAATGGCCAAACACAGGCTGTTTTTGCTGTGTTTGGAAGCAGACCCCACTGTCCACTGTGTTTCACAAGTAGGACTTGTTCCCTTCACCCCACTCTTGCTGTGGGCCACAAGTATCTACAGCTCAGTACCCTGCCTTGGGCCCTCTTTCAACGCTAGACTCCCTCTCCCACTCCCCCTTCACACCACAACCAACCCAAACAGCACGAACCCCCTCACCCTCTGTTTCAAGCACCAAATAAAATTTCAACTCAAACTCAAGACCCATGTTGATACACTTACACTTATCGTTTTCACCCCACTCTTGTGGGCCACAAGTACCTACAACTCAGTGCCCTTTGGGCCCTCTTCCAATACCTGAATCCCACTCCGCCGCCGCTCTCTCCTGTTCGGCATCCGGCTCGCGGCTGCTGATGGCCGCCGCCTCGCCGCCCGCCCCCCACGAGGCGTGTCTCGCGGCGGACGAGGCGGCGCTCGCCGAGGTCACACGGCTCAAGGCGGAGGGCAACACACACTACTCGGACCGCCACTTTGAGCAAGCCCTCTCCGCATACAGCCTGGCGCTGGCGGTGGTACCCGAGCGATGGCTGGCAAGCGAGGGGTCGCCACCAGCTGTTCTCTCGGCCGCAGGGCTCTGCCTGAGGCAGCAGGCGGCTGTGGTGCTGGCCAATCGTGCGGCGGCAAACATGGGGTTGCGCAAGGCCGTCGCAGCGCTCGCTGACGCCCAGCGTGCTGCCGACCTTGACCCTGCCTACTGGAAGGCCCACTGGAGGTGCGGACTCGCGCTTATGATGATGGGAGTCAGAATCGAGCGCTCCGAGCAGGCAATCGCGGCCTTCAAGCGCGCGCTTTCTTGCGATGGGTTGCCGCCTGCCGAGCGGGAAAATGTTTGCAAGGCACTCGAAGCCGCCGAGCACCGGCTACGGGAAGGTAGGGATGCGCTCGACATGCCAGACCTATCTGAGTGCGTCGTGAGCTAGCTATGCGTCACTCGTCCGGGCGCTCCACTGATCCGCGCGGAGATTCTGCAACATTTACTATCGAAAGAGCCCGAGGAAAGACGCGCGCTCGCGCGCGCACATCCTAGACGTGAAATACAATGCCCAGGTCCGAAGAAACAAGAAATACTTTCTGAGCCTGCATTTGCATTTGAAAAATGAAACCTTCTTCATATTCTCGCCTCGCGCGTGGCCGTGGGTTAGTAGATCCGAAGCTACGCCCGCTTTTCGCCTCGCTCCCTCCTCCCTTGCGGCATCTCCTCTTGTACATGAAGGGTAAGCGCTGCAACGTACAGGTTGCACAACAATGCTAAGAAGCTAAGAAGGCCTGGGCAGATACAATATCGCCAAGTTCCATGCGCCTTCCCGTGCACCGACAACAACCCGGCCCGGCGGCGAAGCGTCTCAAGGGAAGAGTCTGCGCCCTTGGCTCAGATTGCCTCTACATGCACTAGTACACGCCAGCTTTATCTTACCATCGCTCCACAACATTATTGTACATGATTACATTGCTGTCGGTAATTGTCGGTTGTCGGAGCTAGACCTAGGTCAAGATTTCGGATTCCCCCCCCCCCCCCCAAATTTGGGCGAAGTTTTACCCAAAGATTTAATCGGGGGTTGTCGTAGGGGTTTTACTTGGGTTTCATCTCGGTTTAACGACGAACCGCGAAAGAAAAGCAACGGCGGAGCCAGTTTTCTTATCTTCGCTCCCGGGCGCGAAGATAAGTCCCCGGTGGTTTGCGCCATGGTTTTTTGCCTTTTTTCTTCTCCTGAGCGATGGCGGTGAGCTCCTCTGCTGGCTGCTCGTCCCTGCCGCTGGCGCTCTGCGCTCTCCCGAATTGCGGAGCTGCGCAGGTGCCCACGCGCACTTTGTGGTGGCATTGCTCATGGCTCCCGCCGCCTGCCACGCATGCAGGATACCACGAACGAGTCGCGAAGGAAGAAGATGGACTGGACGGAGGAGAGGAAGGTGGCGCTGCTCGCGCAGATCATGTCCGTGGGCGACAAGGTTTTCTCGACCTTCAAGGACGGCGTGGGTGGTGGGTGGCGGAGATGGCGGGGGCAGGCAAAGCGTTGACGCAGGCGCACATCTGGACCAACAAGCACAACGGCATCCTTCACGAGCTGCTCGCGCACGAGGCCTTCTCAGAGTTCAGGCACCTCGACGAGTTCCCCGCCCCCTACGCGTCTGTGTTGACCTCCGTGAAGAAGTGGGTCACGGTGAGTGCCTGTCCCTGCCCCCATGTTCTAAGGAGTTGAATAAGATAGCCAGATATCTAGATATCTACCTATCTACCCGGCTTTTCAACTAAGTTTATACTTGGTTGACCCATGGGGGGGCACGAGCCCCCCCCTCTCTCCACTCCTCCCCTGCCATGGGGGAGGAACCACCCATCCTCCTGGCACGCCTGATGGCTTGCCAGGAGGCCACTGCCCTACTGACCCACTCCCTTCCCCACAGGCTCGCCCCATTCGCCCATCCTAGCCCCTCGTGACCAGCCCATCGCTCCAACCCCCCCTCCCCCCCTGGTCGACAGGCAGACAGGTGCAGATTGGGGGCCCCAGAGGCTCGGGAGCACCAGCGAGGGAGAGGCAGGGGAGGCCAGGGCCCAGCCCCAGCCTCCTCTGCCCCCTGAGCTGGCCTCCAGGAGCCTCCAAGGGCCGCCACAGGGCAGCTGGAGGCCTGCCGCAGGCGCGCCATCGCGCGTGCCTGCAGGAGAGGGGAGAGAGAGCGCGGAGAAGGGGGTGGGCGGAGCGAGAGCTCCGCTCACCGGAAAATAGGTATAGGTAAGTCCCGCACCTGTTTACAGGATAAGTCGGGGCTGAGGCCGCCGCCCACTCGGAGACACAGGAGGAAGGGGGGGAATGATCACCGGGGGGAGGCGCGGGCCACCGGACCATATCTAAGCCCTTCACCCCTATCCCCCTAGTAGTGCACGGGGGGAGTCGCCTTATGGCGGGGGGAGAAGGGCCGGGGGAGTGGGGGTGTAGAAAGTTCTTCTACGTGAGTAGAAAGTAGAGGGTCCACGGCCGCGGGTGCGGTGAGACTATTAAAAGGTTTATTATCTATCCGGCTTTTCAGCTATCTATATCTGCATCAAGATAGCGCTGTGGTGCTATTAGTATCCGTATCTATCAAGATAGCAATAGTGAAAGATCTGGAACTATCTAGTCATTATTAGAGATAGTAGGCTAATAGTGCCCTAGACCGCACAAAAACAGAGACGCGGTCTACGACTACGACGTACTACTACTCGCAATTCGCGCCCGCAAGCAATGCGTGCTCCAACGTCGAATCGGATTTTGCACACTCTTAAGATCTTCATGCAGCTTGCCAGCCTTCGAGAAAGCGCGCTCTACTCCTGCAGAAGATAATAATCTAACTGAGCATTAGTACCACTACTCTCACTAGCCCGGTACCAACACGACAACACGACAACCCTCAGCGCACCTGCCCGTACGCCTCGGCGCATGTTGCTGCCGCCATCACGTCGCCGCCTGCGCCAGCCTCCGCCGCCTCTCGCTCGAGCCTGGCCACCGACAGCCGCTCGGGTCCGATGCGCGTGCGCATTGACCGACAGAGCGGTTCGGTTGCCATGGCGAGGAGGAGTTCCTCCTCGCCAGCGCTGTCGTCGTCCATCGGAAGGAGCAGCTCGTCCCAGTTATAGTCGTCGGCGCCGGCCACCGCCAGCGCCAACGCCATCTCGGCGTTCTGCAGCTCCATCGCTGTGTAGGGGCGGGTGGGCATCGCGAACCCGCCGGCTGCCGTAGGTACTCCTCACAGCGCGGGAATCATCTCGCGGGAGATCAAGGGAAAAACTAGTGAAGTGAACCCCCGCGCGGCCGTCTCGCCTGTCGTAGAATCCTGTTTTTCTCGGTTTTACTCACTACTTCCACCAGAAAAAACCCGAGGTGAAACCCAAGTGAAACCCCTACGACAACCCTCTACTCTTGGGTCACTGTTGAGCTGTTCAAACCCCCCCGTTTGCTTCTTTTTACATCTGAAAGGCCTCAAATGTCGGTCCAAGATTTCGGTCTCGATCGACCCAATTTGACCAGAACAATGACCAGACTTGCGCGACTGGTAAAGATGGATGCGGGCGCGCGCGCGGGGGGGGGGGGGGGGCGGGGCAGTGGGGGGGGAACGTCGCCCTCCCCGCGCGGGCCACCCACTCGCGTCCGCCGCCCGAATGTGAAGAAAGAGGTTTGGGCCACTTGGACAACTTGCCCCGGAATCGCGGATTCCTAGGGAAAAGGGGGGGGGGGGAATCCCATCTCGATCTCCCCCCCCTCCGCCCTCCGCCCCCCGCCGCCGCCGCCGCCGCGTGTCGAGCAGCTCGCCGCCGAAGTGCAAGCTTGTCGGCGGGGGGGGGGGGGAGGGGGGCGGGAGGGGGAGGGGCCGCGCGGGGGGGGGGCGGGGCGGGGGGAGCGGGGCCGGGGGGGGCCGCGCGGGGGGGGAGCGGGGAGAGCTCTCGCCTCGCGCGACCGTTTCCGTCCCTTTGGAGAGGTATCGGATCCTTCCAGAAAACGGACGGCGAGATCGAGATCTCGATCTGCAGACCATCTCCCGGGAGCTGAAGGGGGTTGTCCCTGCTTTGTTTGCGTGGGGGGCGGGGAGCAGAGGAAGTCCCTCCCTCTCCTCTCCTCGAGGGTCGAGGAGAACCGCCTCCTCTTGGGGAGCAGAGGAAGTCTCTCCCTCCTCTCCTCGAGGGTCGAGGAGAACCTCCTCCTCTTCTCGAGGGTCGAGGGCTCGCTGCACCCGTGCCTGGGCCGCGTCGCCCGCAGCCGCTGCCAGATGACATTGAAGGGCGCTGCATCGGAGCTGACCTCCTCGCTCTCCATGCGCCGCCGCTTGCAATCCTGGCTCTGCAGATGCCACTCGCCTGCAGACGACGCTCCGGTGCCACGAGAAGGTCCTTGTGGCCCAGGCTCACCAACTTTGCTTCCTCCCGTGCACTCCGCCCCTAATCTCTCCAGGATTCCTCTTTCAGCCTCAGGGCAGCCTCCCAGGGCCTCGAAGCTCCGCGCCGCGGGCCTTCCCCGCACACGTCGCTCCTTGTCTGCGCCTTCCCTCCGCCGCAGCTTCTCCATGCCCTATTTCGGCTACACGCTGGCAGCGTTTGCAGCCGCCGCCTCGGAGCGCTACCGACCATCGTCCTCGAGCGCAGACCTGCTCTCGCAGCATTACGGCCGCCTCTCGTACGTATACTCCGCGAGTGTCGCTGTGTGCTTCGCAATCCTTGCCATGGTCTTCGTTGCCTTCGTGGACCAGGGCATCAGGTGGCTGATCTTCGTCTTCTTTTGTGCTGCAGCAGTCTTTGTGATAGTGGTCCTCCCACCGCCTGACGCACGCGCACGGGGCTGGGCCGCCCTAAATCGACCGGAGCTATTCGTGATGATCCCTATCTGCGTGCAAAACCGGTTAGCTCCCCTGCCTCCGCCATCGCCTGGTTTCGTGCCGGAGCTGATCGCTCTTGCCTTTGTTGTCACCGTGGGCCACATCGTCCTCGGAATGCGCAACTTTCCACTCCTCGACCGCGCCCTCACGGGTATCATGCTCTTCACTTCCAACCTAGACGCACCGCTCTTTGGCATCGGCTGGCGTGAGCACGCCATCTTCTTCGGAGCCCACCTCGTCGGCTTCCTCCTCGGCCACTTCATCAATGCCCAACAAAAGCAGCTTTATGAGGTGATCGACGCTCTAGAGCTGCAGCGGCGCGCTGATACGCGCCTGTACCACGTCATCAAGGGCCATTGTGGGGTCGCGGCCACATTTCTTGCCATGGTCCATGACAAAGAGGCGGAACGCATCCCGGCTGAGGGGATGTCCCCCACTGGCGGCGCATTTGGCAGCCTCACGCTCCTGTCCGACATTGGCAGCATGATCAAGCATGCCGAGGAGTGGTGTGCCCCACCGCCGCCCGCCCGCCGCTGCGCGCTCGGCTGCTCCGCCCATTGCTCTCAGTCTTCGTTGGTGTGCGTGTGACCGTGCCCAGGTGCCACTTGCGTGAGGTCGTCGTGCAGCTTGAGGCGGGCGTCTACAAGATGCAGTTGTGCTGTGTTCAGCTCCATGAACTGCTTGCATCGCTAGTGGGTGACTTGGGCACTTTCGATGCGCCAGAATGCGTCGTGGCCGATCCAAACCTGGTCCGGCTCGTCGTGAGTGAAGGAGTTTCAAACGCTAGCACGTATGGTCGACGCAACACACCGATACATGTAAAGGCGGAGCTGGTGGTACCCCCCGGGGTAATGACACAGCCGTCCTATCACCTGCACATCTCCATTGCCAACCTCAACAAGCCTGACGTTGCGCCCATGTCGCACGCCGAGTGCAAGCGCGCCTTCAGCCGCAGAGCACGCGCTATGCGCGCCGTCCACAATCTCACAGCAACGTAAGCAGCGAGAGGGCAGTGCGCCAAGCACGCATCCCACACGCAAGCAGCAGCCATACATTTGCCCCACTGTGCAACCGCTTACCGATTCCCTGCGTGGCGCCTGCTCTCAGCGATGGCTATGGACTGGTGGTAGTGCGAAGAGCGATGGACGTCGTCAACGGCGCAACGTGGCTCTGCGCGGAAGATGCGATGACAACACTGCACGCGAAGCTACCGGCGGCGCCCTCATCCGCCGCACCCTCGTCCTTGATGGAAGGAAAAGGCCAAGACGAAACGAAGCTGTAGCCTGGGGGGGGGGGGGGGGGGGCTTTGGCCCGTTGCCATTAGAAACAGCGATCTGGCGAGAACGCTGAATGTATGCGGAGAATAGACATGCAACCAAGCCGCAACTCCTAAAACAACATTTGAAAAAATCGCTACAAACTAGCCGCTACGTGGACGGCGTGAGACAGAGCACTTGGGATACTCGGCTACTCCAACTACCCTCCCTATCCTGCCACTCCCCTTCGCTTCCCCCCCCCCTTTGCCTCTCTCGTTTATAATGCACCGGGGGAGGACAGGTCGCGCACACAGCTTCGATTAGGGGCGTGAGAAAGGGGGTTCGGAGTGTGTGATGCCCCATTTCGGACGGTGTTCTGCCCCTTCCGGGGCCCGGGGCCCGCGCCCGGCAGAAGTCGTCTGAACTAATATGTCACTGTGATCGTGAATATCAGGTGCTTTTTTCTTACGTCAAAGCTGACCTACAATGCAAGAATAGTCATGAATACTGAGTACAAATACGACCAATTTGGCAGTATTCGTACTCATGAGTACAGCCGCGAGCGAGTATTCGTACTCATGAGTACAGCCGAGAGTGAGTATTCGTATTTTGGTCGAATATCGAATACTCACACGCCGACACATGGTGCCTGGTAGGGCATTCTATCGTAGTGGATGACCGAGAAATAGCGCCGGCAGCGCGCCCGGTAGCGGTCGAAAGTTGGGCACTCGGCCCGTTCGGCCGGGTGACGTTCGCGTAGTCGTCGGCGCCACACTCGGCCGACTACTTCGCGATGCGCGCGGGCGGCGGCGGCGATTGGCGTGGCTGCTCGGGCGGCATATTCGGATATGGTGCCTGGTAGGGCATTCTATCGTAGTGGATGACCGAGGAAGCGCCGGCAGCGCGCTCGGTAGAGGTGGGAAGTTGGGTGTTCGAACGCATCTCGGTACGTTACCGTTTAGGCGGTTTTTGCGCCAATGCCGATATTCGACAAGATGTGCGAGGCTGGAGAGGGCAATTGGCTCGGCCACTAGAGCAGCATATCTTGATTTAACGTTTTCTGCTGTCCTAGTTGAAATGGATGAAAGAAAAGACCATGCCGTCCGCCCGGTCGCGGTGCCAAATTAGCCGCTCTAGCCCTCGGTGACTAGTGGTTTCTTGAGTTTTGTGATACTTTCGTACACATTGAAGTGCAAAATTATGAGTTTGACTTATGGTCCAGTGTGCAAAGAACCACCCCTTGTAGATCCAGTGAGTTGGCGTCAAAATTTTCCTCGTCATTCCATGTTTGTGCCTCGCATGAAGGGCCTCACTAAAAATATATCGGAGGGGGGCCCGACTGTATTTCGCGCACCGTCTTCGAAGGCCGGAAATTCGGCATATTTTTCGAAAATCGCCGGGGAACCCCCACTTTTTTTTTCTGATCCATCCTACCGGAACCTATAGGAAGCTTATTTAGCCCTTCATTTACCCATAATTGCTGGTGCCCTCCGCACCCCCATAGTGAGTGACCGGGCTAAACTCTCCGCGATAGTGATTTCTGGCCAATTTGCGCGTTTTCTGGTTACGCATCGCTGTGGGCTGTGGGGGCTACCGTGGGGGGTCTAGGGCCCAAAGGGCACCGGATGTGTGCTAGTTACACCTATCCTGTCACCATATCCAAAAATCTCGTTATGAATCCTCAATCTTGACTTGGTCAATTTTCACCCTTAGAAGTTAAAATAGCTGTTTGACCGCCCTACAGTATGGGTGCGATGGCGGAGATGATGGTGGGGGGACCGCAGAGAGATCAGGAGGCGAAGAAAGGGAGGGCATCACCTCCCACTGCGAGGGTGGCGGTGGATGTCCGTCCGGAGAGGAGAAAGGGGGCAGGGCAGGCATGGTGCCCGACTCTGCAGAGATGGGGTTGACCCCCATTGAGACGTCCAGCGCGGGACGCACCGGGAGAGATTCTACACCTGACGAATTGGTATGGCCCATAGGGCCTGAGGACAATGAGGAAGGGGCAAAGCCGGCGGCAGGCGCGGCGAGGGAGGCGACTTCAGAGGTGCTGACGGGCTGAAGCCCGTCAGCAGAGGAAGGCTGGCAGGCGGGCTTGAGCGAGGGCGAGGACGGCGGCGAGAGCGACATCGAGCGAGTGGCGAGAGGCGAGAGTGAGTGAGAGGAGGGCTGTGGTGGCAGGGGCTGGCGAGGCGAGGCGAGATTGTAGGGTATGAGTGTTACAGTGTTACGAGAGCGAGAGCGACGAGAGCGAGAGCGACGGATGACGACTGACGACAGGACGACGGACAAAGACACCCAGGAAAACACCCCGACTCTCGCCTCACGACTTTCTCACATAACTCGACTGAAATCAAACCCAAACACTCCGATCAGACAACGACGGACGACGATCAAAGGGCGATCTGTCGGCGATCTTGTCTGGAACGGGAATCGCACCATAACGGAAACGAGGGGCAATCCTGCCGCACAGCATTCCAAGAGACCTACCGAATAAGACGAAAGGAGTGCGATGTGCCTAAGGGGGAGATACGAAGAGGTCGCAAATTAAACCTGATTGCCCCTAGAAGCAGATAAAGAACCGCAGGGGAGATAGCAAATTAAACCTACCTGCGAGGCGCCTGGGAGGAAGAAAGGTGGGGAAACTTCCCCTCTCCTTCGAGAGAAAGAGAGAGGGCGCTCCACAACCCACGATCCCATGCATCCTAGCGAAGCTTTTGACCGAGAACGAGAGAAAGCAGAGAATTATAACGATAAATACCGAACGACGAAGAGAAGAGCGAAGCCTAACGAGTGTCGATTCGCGAATGCGACAGAAAGAGGTGTGTACAAGTGTGTGTGAAGAAGACACGGTCCGAAGAAGAAGGAGAGGGAGAGAGAGGAGAGAAAGAAAGAAGAGAGAGGCGAAGGAGCCTCCCTCATTCCAAACCTAAACCTAAAACCACTCGTTTAGGAGATAAGTATGCGGGAGGGGGGGGGGGGGCGCTAGGCGCTAGGTGAGCGCTACGACAATAAGAAACAAGAAACCACCCCCCAGCGGCTTTGACCGGGATAAGAAACTCGAGATATGAAACCTCCCGGGCGGAGCCCGAGGGGACAAGAAAGCTTTAGAGTAGAAGCTTTTCACTCCTGTTTTCTTAATGGTGCACCCATACTGTATTCATTACCCTCTGGCAAAAACAAAAGCCCCTTTTCTACGACGACGGGCAAGTAAGAGACCTCTCGCTCGAGGCGATCGCCCGCCGCCTCATGGTTCGTATATTGTAAGGGGGAGCTTCTCCATCCCATAAATAGAGAGAGAGAGAATCGGAGAGAGAGAGAGAGAGTCGAGAGGGGCGGAAGAGTCGAGAGTCGACCGCCACAGAGAGAGAGAGAGAGAGAGAGAGAGAGAGAGAGAGAGAGAGAGAGCGGGCGCCCCCTTCTTCCTCCTGTTCTCCTCTTCTTCTCTCCCCCTCTCCCCCTCTCCCTCTCTCTCCCTCTCCCTCTCTCTCGCGCGCGCGGGGGGAGGGGGGGGGGGGGAGGGGGAGAGAGAGAGGGAGAGAGGGGAAAGGCGCGGCGGCGCCACGCACATCGCGTTCCAGCGCTTTCCCCCCCGCGCGCGTCCGCCCCCCCGCGCGCCCCTCTTCTCTCCCCTTCCCTCCTCTCCCCGCCTACGCCTCTCGCTCGCCCTGCAACTTCCTCCGCTCCCGCGACTCCCTCCCCCCCCCCAACCCCCTCCTCTTCCCCCCCTCTCCCCCCGCGTTCACTGACAACAATGCTGCGAGGTCGGACGGGTCGTGTCGCCCGCCGCGTCGAGCGCTGCGTGCGCCAGCCCGCCACGCGCTCCAGCCTCGCCCACCGCCCTCCGATTGGCGCTCCCGCGAGGCGAAAGACCATCTCCGCATGGAGGGGCAGGGGCGAGGGAAGCTGCGGCGCAGGCGCGGCGCCAGAGTTCCCCGTGGAATTCACACGCGCGCTCCAACTCGCCTCGGCCGCTGCAGCCACCTCGATCCTCGCCATGCAGCGCGCCAAGGCGATGGTGCCCAAGTCGTTCTGGACGCTCACAGAGGCCTACGCAAGGGCAAACACAGACAGGCCGCTCGCGACGCGCGTGGTGACGACGGCGCTGCTCTCGGCGGCGGGAGACGTGATGGCACAAGCCATCACGAGCGAGGCGGCACCCGTTCGCGCTGGTGGTGCGGGCACTAGCCGGGAGCCGTGGTACGACCCGCGGCGGACGCTCGTCATGGCGAGCTGGGGACTCATCGGCTCGGGGCCGTTCAACCACTTCTGGTACATGTGGCTCGACCGGTCCGTCGCGCTACCACGGTTGACTCACTCGGTCGGCCTCAAGATAGCCCTAGATCACATCGTCTACTTCCCCGTCCTCGTCGGCTTCTTCGCATGGACCGACTATTGGCGCGGCCGCGTCGAGACGGTAGGCGATGCGCTCATCTCTGCGGTGTTCTCCGACAAGTTGATACCAGTGATGCAGGCCAACGTTGTGGCATGGACTGGCGTGCACGTGCTGACCTTCACCATCATTCCGCCCCAGTACCACGTTTTGTGGGTTTCCGTCGCCTCTCTCTTCTGGTCGGGCTTCTGCTCATGTGCCACAGAGGATAGCTGAAGGCGCTGGTGGGCCGCTCGTCTCCGAGCCCGGCAGCACCAAGTGTGTGGACCGAGTGGCCGAGACAATTGGGGCATGCCGTGTTAGTCTCCTCGCCAATGTCACCACGGGCAGCCTCTCCAGGGAGGAGAGGAGGCAGCGCGCGCGTGCCGCCATTCGTAGTGCGCCTCTTCATCTACCGCACGTGCTACGGCTACGGGTCCATAGAAATAGAGAGTATTTTGCATGCTTGATTCCACTCATGCCAACATACAATAATAGATAATGTTATAGCCTAGCCAACCCCACTAGCTGATTGGACACAACGTTTCAGTCCCGGAATCCCGCCATGCCTGACGAGTCAGAGTCAGGTGTCCGAGTGAT
Organism: Isochrysis galbana; assembly: GCA_018136815.1. Classification (NCBI taxonomy): domain Eukaryota; phylum Haptophyta; order Isochrysidales; family Isochrysidaceae; genus Isochrysis; species Isochrysis galbana. Next base: position 365,915 of record CM030932.1, read on the forward strand.
GAAGGAGGTACTGCCCCCTCCCCCTCCCCTCAATGTTTAGGCCTGAGCCAAAATATGTAGTTTTTCGTGCCCAAATATGTGAAAAAAATATGTGGAAAATGTGTGAAATGTTGCCCACATATGTGGAAAATATGTAGCTGTGTGGGGGGGGGATCAATCGCCGTTACTAAAAAAAAATCTTCTTAAAAATCTCCGCTACGTGTGCGACATGAAAAAAAAAACTTCTTATTAATCTCACCGCGCGCGCGACCCTGACATCCTCTATCTGACAGCCGCGCCCGCATCCCTTCTCACTCCCTCGCACTCGCCTCGCGGCTCGTCCCCTTGTGCTCTACTTAGGGGCCCAGTACTCGGGGTTTCCAGTGGCAGGCGGCGTGCACCGATCCCCGACGGTCGACTCCTCGGCCTTCCCTCGCGCCATCGAGCGATCGGCTTCTATTGGGGTATTTAAGGTTGGGGTTACCTTAAGTGTCGGACTTGGGGTTATGTATGTACCGGGTCGACGCTGTTGGGGTTGTTTTTTTTGGGGGGGGGGGGGTGTGAGGTACGTGTGCGACATGAGGCAGTGTGCTTGTGGACCTCCCTACCGCCCACCCTTAACCCCTAACAACCCCCTTCCCCTTCCCCAGTTCCCTCTTTAGCGGAGAAGCTGGTTCCGGGGAGACCGCGCGCGCTGCTTCGGCCAGGGGTTGGAGAGAAGGGGGCGGGAGACTATGGCTTCTCCTTTGCTCCGGCTCGGCTTGAATTTCCTTCTCTTATATCCCCTAGCGTCCCTCTTGCTGTCCGCTGGGGTCTCTATTAAGAGAGGTTAAACTACTCTAGGCGATGTTGCGCATATCCAGACCTCCCGCCGCCTGCCGGAGGTCTTCCGATATTTCTAGGTTGAAGTCTTTATCCACGGCGTAGAGAGGGCTTATCATTTTCTTAATATGTTTGTTGCTCGGGGCGTGTAGCCCCATATTTTCTCGTTGTTTCTTTAGTCGCTGAAAGAATCCGACTTTCGCCGTTACTAGTAAGTGGTATCTCGCAAGGATCGCTCTTAAGATCGACTTAGCGGACCTCCCGTCCGCGTTACCGTATTGTATGTTATAGAAGTCCGTTAGGATATACCTCCATGCCAGGATACCTAAGTATCCCGAGGAGGGATGCGGTCTATCCACTTGATAGCAGAAAAGACGCTGGGCTACTTCAGATCCCGGCCTAAGGTTAATCCCTAAAAGTCCCTCTATGAATTCGAAAACGGGCTCCGTCGCGATACAGGAGGCTAAATGCGTGGAACTCTCGGGTGCTATGCCGCAAAAGCGACATGTTGGATCGTCAGCAAAACGATTCGCCGTAGTTATTCTCCGGTGTAAAACGTGTTTGAAGTGCATATAGGAGTCCCTTGGTGTCAGAAAGTTATACTTGTATAGTTGCGATACTTGTTTCCACTTCCCCGAGAGGACAGGTAACCTCTTTTCCCATCTTAGTGTGGATTTTTGTGCCTTCGGTTTCCTCATAGCGAGGAACGCTTTAGTCAAGGCCTTGACGTTTATCTCTTCCAGCGTTTTATGCGTGCCTTTGAGTGTGTATTCCTGAGGTATCGGATACGCCGTCTGCCTCCCGAATTCGCGTAAGGGGCCGCCCCCTCGCTAGACCTGGTATCTCTATTAACATTCTCTACGCAATTGAAATCGCCCGCTAAGATAGTGTGGGGAGGTATTTCTGGCGTCGCGCGCAGTAGTTTAATTTCGTCTTTTCGTTTATTTGGTTGTGCGTTAAGATATATGGATGAGAAAGCTACCGTTTCATCATCCTTGTTGTAGAAGAAGATCTTGTCATTGTTCTTGTCCATGTCTCTTTGTCTCTCGGCGGGGGTACCAGATGAGTGGCGAAAGCTGTCTTGTTACTTGTCTCTTAGGGGTCTCTACCCTTGCACGGTCCGTTGTCCGTTCATACCGACTCAACCGCCGTAACCGACTCAACCGCCGGTCACGTAACCGACACAAAAACAAAACCCCAACAAGAACAAATGCTTTGCACACCACCTAGCCATAGCTAGGCCTTGGGTTCACGACGCACATTAAGCCTTGCATGAAGCCTTGCGCTTCTCAGGTTTAGGGTTAGGTTTAGGGTTAGGTTTAGGGTTAGGGTTAGGGTTAGGGTTAGGGTTAGGGTTAGGGTTAGGGTTAGGGTTAGGGTTAGGGTTAGGGTTAGGGTTAGGGTTAGGGGTTAGGGTTAGGGGGGTTAGGGTTAGGGTTAGGGTTAGGGGTTAGGGTTAGGGTTTAGGGTTAGGGGGTTAGGGTTAGGGTTAGGGTTAGGGTTAGGGGGTTAGGGTTAGGGTTAGGGTTAGGTTTAGGGTTAGGTTTAGGGTTAGGGTTAGGGTTAGGGTTAGGGTTAGGGTTAGGGTTAGGGTTAGGGTTAGGGTTAGGGTTAGGGTTAGGGTTAGGGTTAGGGTTAGGGTTAGGGTTAGGGTTAGGGTTAGGGTTAGGGTTAGGGTTAGGTTAGGGTTAGGGTTAGGGTTAGGGTTAGGGTTAGGGTTAGGGTTAGGGTTAGGGTTAGGGTTAGGGTTAGGGTTAGGGTTAGGGTTAGGGTTAGGGTTAGGGTTAGGGTTAGGGTTAGGGTTAGGGTTAGGGTTAGGGTTAGGGTTAGGGTTAGGGTTAGGGTTAGGGTTAGGGTTAGGGTTAGGGTTAGGGTTAGGGTTAGGGTTAGGGTTAGGGTTAGGGTTAGGGTTAGGGTTAGGGTTAGGGTTAGGGTTAGGGTTAGGGTTAGGGTTAGGGTTAGGGTTAGGGTTAGGGTTAGGGTTAGGGTTAGGGTTAGGGTTAGGGTTAGGGTTAGGGTTAGGGTTAGGGTTAGGGTAGGGTTAGGGTTAGGGTTAGGGTTAGGGTTAGGG
>CM030932.1:374986-393350 GCA_018136815.1 Isochrysis galbana
CACATGTCACACTCCCACGGGGTCATGCCGCCGAGGATGATGTACCGTTGATTGCGGCAGGGATTTGGCTGGAAGTCTACATTCTTGTACTTGAACTCATCGGGCGGCAGCGTGCAGGTCGGGGTGATGAGCGGAGCCAACACAGCGAGCGCCGAGTATACGATCAGGAGGAGAGCAAGGAGCCAGTAGATGCGGTCTGAGTCGCGCTTCGGCGGCGCCATCGCACCTACGTGCGCCAGCGCTAGAGTGGAGTGGAGATGTACTAGCGGCGCCGCCCCGACTCCGACTCCGCCCAAGCGCAATCATAGATCTTCCTTCACTCGGGGATACGGACTCACCTACCGCGGTATAAAACAAACCTTCATATCGAGGTAGGGGTTAGGCAGGGGATTACTATACTGTGCTCTTTCTTAACAGGGCTTGGTTGAGGCTTGACAGCATAATGATAGAGTAAAGAATAATGAGAATGAGAAAGAGCACGACGTTCTCGAACACCAATACTAAGAATTGGAAGTCGTGGAAGGGGCGGGAAGTGGAAGTGGGCTGCTCTCACACGCACGACACGTACGCATGTTGGTGACGACGGCACGAGAGCGGGCTGTTCTCCATGCACGTTGCAAGCCTGAGCAGCCTGATCGCACCCCGACCGCCCAATCTAAAATTTCCCATTCAGCCGCGCCGAGACTCCTGAAGTGGAGAGCTGGATGGAGAACGACAAAGCGCCGCTGGTGGTGCGCCTCGCGGCGGCGTGCGCCCCGCAGAGCCCTGGGCCCTTGGGCTTCCAGTCACGCTCGACTCGACAGCACGACGTAACGCTCTGCACAACTCCGACTCGCCCTGCTTCACCCTCCAAGCCCCACGCTAAATCGAACGGTCATGTGGGCCTTGGTCTTCTCTAGCTTTCTCAAGAGCCTAGTCTATAGCAAGATAACAGTACATTTGGCCCAAGATCTTCTCGAATGGTCCGTGTGCGTGTACATGTATATGAGAATCTCGAAAGAAAACCGGCTCATCCTCTCCTCCAAACTGTACCTCCGTCTGCATCCGGAGATCGAGGCTCGACAAAGAGGTGGGATGTACGAGTTCTGGATGATTGATGATCCGTGGTGGTGGCAACAGTCAGTATCAGACAATAACAATGGCAATAGTAGTACTACTAGTAGTAGTTGCAGCACCGATGACGTACTTCAATCCATATGCCGTACACGTTCCGACGCCTTGAATCATGGCAACGAGACGGCTGATGAGGTGCAGACCGCAGGTCAGTATCGCAGTCCCATACGTGTGTCCTAATCAAAGCCTTGAGTCTCACGCGGCGACGTTGGTGGGCTCGGTGAGCGAACCCTCGCGCTTGGCGACGCGCTGCAAGAAGTCGACGATGAGAGGATTGACCTTTTCGGGGGCCTCGTCATGAGGGCAATGCCCTACATCCTGGAGTGGAAGGACTCGCTCCACTGGCGCGTACTGGCTAAGGGCTTCCACACGTTGCGCAGGAGTCCATGGATCTTTTTCGCCATAACATACCCACACGGGAGTTGATGAGAGCCGGTCATCTTGAAGCAACTGCTCGGGTAATGGACCGGCGGAGTAGGAAAGGGTGTCAAAAACAACGTCAGCGGAGCCCGGGAGCAGCAACGGAGTGAGGAGAACATCGACCAGTTCATCCGTCACCTGCGTTGGAAGCAGTGAGTGAGTCCAATTAGGACCATTGCTAAGAATGCTTGCGCAGCACATACAGTGTGCGGGAACGCCCACAGCAAGGGCCCTTCATTCTGACGAGCATCCGGGTAGTTGGGTCGCGTTGCGATGGATGGCACTCGCAGCCGCAAACGGCATTGACAGTGGCGCAAGGTTCCGTCGTCTCGGGTTGCGCACCGAGTCAGGATTGTGATATGGCTCTTTTAGTATCTGCTTCACAGTGTCGGGTTTCGCTAGAGCGTTGAATAGGCCGTGTCCACGTTCGCGCAGGGTCGCCTGCACGGCTGAGACGAGCGGCATCATGATGGGACGAAACAGATCAGGCTGTTCGGCGACGTGGAGCTCCCGGAAATTTGGATTCACGATCATTACGCCGTTCACCAAGTCAGGACGATCCACCGCCGCTTGAAGCGAGGAGATGGAACCGATGGAGTTGCAGACGAAGGTGGCCTGCTCGGCGCCCACCACCTGCGATGCCATGAATGAATGCAATGGAGCCAGCCGGAAAAGTTCACGCAGATCCACTTCGCACATCCCCTGCACCAGCCGCGTGGCGCGCCCGCCCATCTTACCTGCTCCACAAAGTCAACCAGTTGCTCTGACCAGGTGAAGAAGTTGTAGCAGGAGCCCACGACTGGATGGCGCTGCTCGACTGGCACACGCGGCCTGCGTGCGCCACTCGCGCTGCCGAGGTCGACGACCGGAAGCTCGGATAGATCTCGCCGCGCCTCTCCTGAAATGGCTGCTGCTTCCGATCCTGTGGGCGACGGCTTCGATGAATATCCGTACCCAAGCAGGTCGATTGCGTAGGCGCGGTAGCCGGCCCGTGCGACCGCATCAAGGTTCTGCCGCCAGTGGTCTGCGTTGACGAAAAGCCCATGCACGAACACGACAGAGGGCGCCTCAGCCGGTCCCCTCTCGTCCCCGAGCGCCTGGTAGCGAATGCTCTGTCCACGCCACTCCCACAGCTGGTTGATGGTGCCACGCGGGTTGGCAGCGGGCATCACGAGGCTGAGCGCGAGCGGCAGAGCGAGCGAGAGCATCATCGCACAACACTGAGACACTCCTTCCCCCCCTTGTACTCCCTCTCCCCCTCCCTCCCTCCCTCTCTCCCTCTCTCTCTCTCTCTCTCCCTCTCTCTCCCTCTCTCTCCCTCTCTCTCCCTCTCTCTCCCTCTCTCTCCCTCTCTCTCCCTCTCTCTCCCTCTCTCTCCCTCCCCCTCCCTCTCCCTCTCTCTCTTCTCTCTCTCTCTTCTCTCTCTCTCTGTCTCTGTCTCTCTCTTTCTCTCCTCTCTCTCTCTTCTTTCTCTCTCCCCCTGTGTGTCACACTCTTCTCCCTCGCTCTCTCTTCTCTCCCTCCCTCTCCCCCCCCCCCCTTCCTCCCTCGCTCGTGTCGGACGGCACGGCGGCGCACGAGTGCGGTCGGTCGCCTCGTCCTCGCCACCGCTGGAGACGGGGTGGGTGGGCAGGGGGGGAGCGGGGCGGGGCGAGCGGGGCGGGAGAAGGGGCGGGGAGAGGGTTAGGGGGAGGGGCGGGGGCGGCGGGGGGGACGCAAGAGAGCGAGCGAGAGCAAGAGAGGGAAGGGCATGCTGGTCGAGAGGCACGACTTTGCCGAGACGGGACGTGGGCTGCGCTGCACAAGGAGTGTCGAGAAGGGGGAGGAGCTGCTCGTCATCACGCTTGACGAGTGCTGGCATGCTGCCGGCGCGCTCAGCGAGCCCGAGCTCGCGCCGCTGGTGGGACAGGGAGCAAAGCTAACAGAGCTCGACGCCATTGCGCTCCACTTGCTCATTGAGCGCTCCAAGGGCGAGGGATCCGCGAGATGGGCGCATCTGCAGGAGATGCCGCAAGCGTACGACTCGACACTCTTCTGGTCGGATGAGGAGCGAGAGCAGCTGCGCGGTTCCAACTGGCTCGAGCTTTCCGAGCGCTTCTCGGATGAGGTCCTCACCGACTGGACAGCGCTGCGCGAGCAGCCGTGCGTGGCGGCCATTTTGGGCGAATACTCCATTGGGTTTTCCGACTACGTCTGGGCTTACGCGACTGTCAAATCACGAGCGGCCGAACTCCGCGTCGATGGCGTGCCGACCCGCCTGCTTGCACCGCATTTCGACCTTTTCAACCATTCGGACAACATCGCTCCCGGGTCCTCGCACTACTTTGATAACGACCGTCGCGCATTGGTCGCGATTGCCGCTAAGCCATATGACGAGGGCGAGCAGGCCTTCATTTCCTATGGCCCTGCGTCAAATGGCTCCCTTCTTCTTGGTGGAGGCTTCGTTCTCCCAAAAAACAGATTTGATGCGGTTGACATTTGCATCACAGCAGAATGCGACGCTCGCCGCCTCCCCATTATGATGATGGTGGCGCCCGACGCCCCGCCGCTTGAACAGGAGGAGGCTTCTGCCTTCGAGTTCTTGCAGACCCCAGATATGGAGGAGCTGAGCGGAGGCCCACGGCCCTTCATTACCCGCCATCTTCTCACCATACAGGTATGTTTCCGGGTGAATACCAAGTTTGTTACGTGTTTCCATAGCTCCACAAATTCCCTTACTGACACTTTGCTCCCATCACTGGTGTGTGACTATGCTCAAAACTCGCCATTGCTCAAGCAGCGCCATTGTCTCTCGTCCTAATAGAATCCACTTCCGCCTGCTCTCTTGGCATACGTGCGATTAGAGCGGCTGAGTGACATCGAGCTCACAGCAATGGAGCGGAAGGCAGAGAAAGCAGGTGCGACACACGAGCCGGCTTGCAAACCGTCAAAATTATCGGGCAAGTTTCCTCATGCAAGTGCATTGACTTGTGTTTTGTTGCTTCCTCTCTTGCTCTTTTTCTCCCGAGCGATGACCGTCATTTTTGGCACCGACCACCTCGCGACGTGATAGGGACCAAAATATGGGACGCTCTTAACATGGAGAAACCACTAGACCCTTGGCTCGACCTTCTTGCGCTCGCCGCCTTGCGGACGGTCCTTCAGAGCAAGATCGACGCTTACACTACTAGCTTCGACGCTGATGAAGCAGAGCTCGCAGCTTCACCTCCCACTGTGGGCGCTGCAAATGAGACGGCGCCGCCGCCGGCCGAAGTGGTTGCCACGCGGCGGCGCTGGCTTGCACTCGTGTTGCGGTTCTCGGAACAGCAGATCCTTCGTGCAGCAGCTGCTCGGGTCGATCCATTGCTGCAAAGCAGGTGCGGTTTGTCTAGACTCCACGGGAAAACGCGCCAGCCGGCAACTTTGCCGAATGTCTGACCCTTTTACGCCTTCCCGGCCCGCGCGCCTCCTCATACATCAGACTTCGCGAGGTGCTCGCTCTCGCTCAAGCGCAAGATGCGATGTGTCGATCTTCAGGGCTTTCGTGGTCCAAACTTCTCGCAAGGCGCAGTGCGACGCTTGTTGATGCCGCCCCACGCATCAGCCGAGCCTATGAACGGCTAGCATCGAGTTGGATGACGACGACAGATGAAGGCAACGCACTTCTCGCCCAATCAGGCTCTGCGCTTTTTCTACTACTTAGCGGCCTCGGGGCGCATGCATATGCGCCCAACGCTGCCTTCGTACCGTTGGCATCGCCTTTCCAGAATGCTGGTCAAGCCAGTCTTGAATTTAACCGTTCATTCAAAATGCTCATGAGCACTGAGCCGGAGTTGCCATATCTAAACCTTTACAAGTCCAAGATGCGGATGTGGGGCGCGTACTTGCTTGCACAGGTAGGCCTGCTCTTTTACCTCCCTTGCTCTCCTCTTGGTGTTGAGAGTTTACCCATCCCTTGTCCCGCAGTGGGGTGTCGCGAGAACTCTTTCTCTCTCGGAGGCCAATACGATGCAACAAGAATCTCTTGCTCTCCGTAATGCACACGCTTGGTCCGTCCCTACCGAGCATGCCCTTGCGGCTGTGGCTCGCTATTCACCCATAGTTGAGCTGGGCGCTGGTAATGGTACATGGGCATCTGCTCTACGTGCACGTGGCGTGGACGTCCTCGCCTTCGATACTCCGCTGTGGTCCGCCGAATTTTTGGACTCCTCGGCAGAGGCGAGGATCTCCGTCGATCTTGCTGCGGTAGAAGAGGGCACTCCATTGATGGGACAGCGCCACGACGGTGTGCTACAGGGGGGCCCCGAGATGGCATCGAGCGAATCAGACCGAACGCTAGTGCTGATGTGGCCAGACTATGCTGGACGTGGTCGCTACGGTATTAGCTGCCTCCGGGGCTACAGTGGAAGCGTCTTGGTGCTCGTAGGCGAGTGGCGTGGGGCGACATTCGGTTCATACTCCGCCGGTTTGCCGGAAACGGGGCAGTCCTTCTCGGCGGAATTCCAGGCCGAGGTCGAGGATGGCTTTGAATTGGTCGAGGAGATCCCCTTGCCGAACTGGCCCTACTTCCTCGATAGACTCGCTATTTGGAAGCGTAAGGTATCTGCGACCAAGGAACAATGCGCAAAGGATGTCTGACAATTTCACCACCACAGGGGCGTGCGCCTGAAAGAAGCTGAAATTGCAATTGATGCTTTGGCTGCGAGCACGACAAGCAGAAGCATGAGCGTCAGCTTGCGCATCGGAATGGTGTTCAAGTTCAGAGGGTTACAGAAATAGTACTACTATCTCCGTTTCAAAACTGAGAGGCCTCGCCCCCTCCCCTCGATATTTGTCCTCCCCCCATTGCATGCACCGACCCTGCGCACCCCAGCACCCCAGCACCAGCACGCCCTCTCCCTCTCCTCGAGGCCACGCTGGGGGAAAAGCCCCCTCTCGGGTAAAAACAACGCAGGGGCGGGGGGACACTCGTGAAATAGGAGCCCAGAAGCGCTAATCTCTCTCGCCAAGGCGAGGAGCCGCGGCGGGCCGCGGCCCTTCCCTCCTGTGGTAGTTCTGGTGCCCCCCGTCTTCTTTCACCTAAACGGGGCAAGAAGACACGTAAACGCCGGAGGGGAGAGAGCTGAGAGCTGCCGCTCCCCCCTCCCCTCCCTCTTCCCTTTTCCTCCTCTCTTCCCTGCGGCCCTGGCCCATGGCGCGCGCCTGCGACCCCCCTTCAGGCCTTCAGGTCCCCAGGTGGCCTCTAGCTAGGAGCCTAGGAGCACAGCTCAGGGGGCAGGTGAGGCTGGGGCATGGCCCTGGCCCCTCATGTCTCTCCCTCGCTGGCTCTCGAGCCCCTGCCGGTCGACAGGAGCTGGCTGGGGGCTCCTGATCAGGGGGGCTCAGGGTGAGGAGGGGTTGGTCAGAGCGAGAAGCAGGCCAACGCGGGCCAGGGCGTGCGATCTGTGCCCGACTCTCAAGGAGAGTCTGGGCCGTCTGGGTGAGTCCCCCCTGCATGCCAAGAGGCAGCGCAGGGGGGTGGATGGTTCTCGCCCCCCATGAGGGGAGTCGAGAGAGTGGGGGGGGCGCGAGGCCCCCCTCCATGGCGACCAATCATAAATAAGATTGAGTCCCCACTGCATGCCAAGAGGCAGCGCGGCGGGGGGGTGGGTGGTTCTCGCCCCCCATGAGGGGAGTCGAGAGAGTGGGGGGGGCGCGAGGCGTGGCATCAGCGGACCCTCGAGGATGCGGATCCAGGCAACGGCCCGACCGCCCAGGCTCCTCGGACCTCGGACCTCGGGCAGCATCTTTGAGCGGCCACGGCGGCCGCCGCCTCGGAGCGCGTGACACCAACTCAGCGCAAGCTCAGCCGTGGAATAGGTGATTCGTTTGCGATGTGTTGGCTGCACATGGATTACATGTGCAGCTTCGGTCTTCGGTGGATCGGGTGTTGTAGTCGTGTATCCTTTGTGAAGCAGCTGCGTCATACGCCACTGTTATTACGACTATTAATTATTACCACTATCGCTATCGCTATCGCTATCGTGTGTCTCTGACATGTGCCACATGCCACACTGTGCGGCACGTCCCCAGCCCCACGACGTGTCCCGCACCGCGCGACGAGTCCGTGCCCCACAACGAGCCCCGCGCCACACGAGACGCGTCGCGTCGCACCGCGCACTCCGCACCACACGTCGCCCGCGCGCCCCACCTGACTCCCGGCGAAGACGATGTAAGTGGCGATCTCCTTGAGTGAGGACCGGATTGCGCTAGATTTGCGCGGGGCTTGGTCGGCTAGCGTGCCATAGGTGACCCCGAATTCGTGCGGGATTCCTGAGAGAACAGCTTGGAGTTTGTCGCCATAGGCGGCCTTAAATTGTTCGTGCGCATCATCATCTACGTAGAAGATCCAAGGGCCTTTACGGCCCTTGTCCATCCCGTCTGGTGTAGCGTCAAGGCCTTCCAGCCTGGAGAGAAGGAATTTCATGAAGGTGGCAACATCTTCGCTCTTAATGTCCTTTTTGCATTCAGCTAGCTGAGCTAGCTGAATGAAAAAAGGTGTGTCTTCAGGTTCTTCCTCATCATCCAGAGGGGGGGGGTGCGAGTTGGTTGGTGCTGTTGGCAGTCGGTTTTGGCTCCGACTGCGGGTCCGCTCGCTTACGCGAGGGTGGCGGGGGTTGTTGAGTGGGTTGAGAAGGGGCCAACTGAGCTCCTGTTGGTTGCTTTCCCTTGGGGCCAGCCGCCTCGGCGTACGATTTCTGGGAGCTGTTCTTTGAAGGGTTGGAAGCCGTAAAGGCTCCCAGGATGGATTGTTGTGTGTAGTGCCCGCCCACGAGGGGTGCACAGTTGGTAGGAGTTGCCTCCATGGGGGTGGCAGCAGAGCTGCCACACCCCATGGGGAGTCCTTGAATGGGTGGCGTGGCGGCAGGTGGTGGCGGCTGAGCCTGTGTCTGGCTCTGTTGGTCTGGGGGGAACAGGGCTCTGCCTGTTCCCACCCTCTGTGAGGTCTGGCCGGCGGGTGTCGAGTCGAGCGCTACCGGAGGGCTCTGAGCCACTCCGTCGCGAGCGGCACCGGCGGCTAGCGCGGCGCTTTGTCCCTCCTCCCCACCGGGAGTCGGGTGAATGAAATTCTGGACTGGGTCGGGCAACCCCATTCGGGTGTATGGACAGGGAACGAACGGCGAACGAAGGACTGTGGGGCGGCGAGGCGCTCCTAGCGGCCCTAGTGTGTTGGGTTTTAAGAGATTGTTAGACCTACAAAGAACTCTTCCCTCAGGGAGGGAGCCTAGGCTGCTAGAGTGCAGCGACGCAGCGAACAACGACGGACAAAGAGCCTGAGAACAACAGGATACACCGACTCACGAACACACCGGAATCATTCACCCAAACAAAGCAAATTATCAAGCAACCGCGACCCCAAATCACCGATAACTCAAACACGTCGCGAGAGACGGAGAGAGAGAGCGAGAGAGAGAGAGACTCCGCAGCGACGGCCGGAGCGTGTCTCCGTTGTAACTTCCCACGTAGCGGAGAGTCCGAAGGGGAGCGTCATGTCGCGCGACCACGGCGATCACTTTGGATACAGATCGCAACGAGATGTCTTCACGACCGAATAAATCTTGCCGTTGAGCGTGAACCTTCTAGACGCTTCTAACGAACAACCCTGAGTAGCAACCAAGGGGAAGAAACACCAAAGGGGCCAAGGCTTGCATGTAGCTTGCATCAAGGGGAAAGATTCCCTCACCTAGGAAGCGAACCTACACCGGTCTCCAAGGGGAGATGGCAAATTAAATCTCAAATCTCGAGCGGATAGAGCAACCGACTCGCTCGCCAAACACCTTGACCGAGAAGAAAGAAGCAAGGACCTACAAGCCAAGGGTAGCGGACCTAGGGAATGTGAGAGGAAATTTCCGAACGCCAACGCCAAACGCCGAACGCGGGAAGGCAACGAAACCCTAACCAGGCCAAGCAGAACCTACGAAGAACAGGCCTGGACGACAACGAAAGTGAGCAGGTCCCAAGAAAGAACCGGAACCCAACAAGAAACGACAAGCCTTGCAAGAAGCTAAACAAGCCTTCACAAGGTAACTCGAGAGCCTGAGACAAGCGCGCAGCGAGTGACAGGCGACCTGGCTCCTTTGGGTCAAGATTACCCGAAAGGAGGAAACCTGGAATCTAGACCTGACAAACAGGCTAGAAGGAACGAAACAAGAACTCGAATTCTAGATCGCTAGGGACGAACCCTACCAACCTAGGTATGCCTGAGCTTCACCGTGTGGCCGCACGGCGAAGGACCTGGAAACAAGAGCCTGGAAATCGCATCATCTAGGATGAATGCGACACCCCCCGACTAAGATCGAGACGTCTCCCGATGTCGAGCGGTGAACCTGGAAACAGAGACCTGGAACCTGGAACCTGAGCTGACCAGAGGTCAGAATCGGAACAAGAAGCAACGGAACATAGCGAGCGAAACGTGGAGACAAGAACACCCTTTGGATCCAAAGCGAGCACGAAATCGGCGGCTTAACGCGGCGGCCTCTTTCGTACGCACTGCCCCACCCACTTCTCCCTTTTACAGGAGCTTTGCTCGGGTGTTGCGCCGGGTGTAGAGCGCAGGCAGCACGCGTTCAGCACCTCCATGATTCGCTCGGACGGAAACTTGAACTCGGAGCCCTAGCCGAGGCGTGGGGCTAGCCTAGAGGGACGGGTCCCTTACCCAAGACATGGGATCAACGAGAATGGAGCCTGGATCGAGTGCGCGAAGACGGCGCATCGAGAACGAGAGGAAGAGGAGTATCCCTGGCCGACGAAGAAGTTGCTTCCGGGGACTCAACATCTTCTGGACAAGTCTCTTCGACGGAGCGATCATAATCATCAAGCAAATCAGAACAACGACGGAGCAACTCGGAACGAGGCTCCCAGGTGGCTTCTCGAAGAGAATAGCCACGCCACTTCACGAGGTACTCGGTAGATTCGCCACGGCTACGACGATCGAGCAACTTCTCAACAATGTACTCGTCGACAGCCAGCGGCTCTTCATCAACGAAAGTATGATACGGCCGGAGGTTCGAGATATGCACCTCCTCCTTGACTAACCGGTTCTCCAGATCACGGAGTCGGTACCTAGTGTCGGACAGAGCCTCTACGACGCGGTAGGGACCCGAGTAGATGAATTGCAACTTGTTGGCATGGCCTGGTAATCGCATGCAGACGCGATCCCCAGGTTCGAAACGCGCTGGTCTTTGAGACTTGATGGTAGCGTCACGGACTGACTCAGCCTGAGCGGCTAGGGTAGCCTCGAGAGCGCTGGACCAAGAGAGGCGGAGGCTCGCATTGAGCCTGGATGCGTACGAGCGAACGTCGGCGGACGCCGCCTCGAGAGCAGTTGGCGAAACAGACTTCGGATCAGAGAGTTGAGCGGGCAGACGCAGCTCACGCCCAAAGATCAAAGACGCTGGAGACCGGGAGGTGACACGACCGGAGGAAGCCCTCAACGAGAGGAGTAGGAACGGCAAATGGTCGACCCAATGACCGCCACCCTCGTTCGAGGCGCGCATCAAACGAATGAGCGTTTGCTGAGCGCGTTCGACGAAGCCTACACCCTCATGTCGATACGGCTCTGTACTCGACAAATCAGTCCCGGTGAGCTCCAGAATACGCGAAACAAGAACCGAACAAAGATTCGAACCGGCGTCGGTCCGAAGCTGCCTAGGGACTCCATAACGCGTCACAATCAAGCGGATGAACATGTCCAAGGCCACCTCCGACGAAGGATCCCCATTCGACGGCTCAGCCTCAATCCATCGAGTGAGCGAGTCGATGAAGACGACCAGCTTGTCGTAACCCGAGACTCCAGGCACGAAGTTGTGAGTGGGAGCCAGTGCGAGCACGTCGCAGTAGACCACATCAAAGGGTAGGTACCCACAGAGAGACCGGAGGGCGACGCTAGAGCCCTAGGTAGCGGCTTGGCGAGGGTGCACTCGTGGCATTCCCGGACGTAGGATGCAACGTCGGAAGACATGCCAGGCCAGTAGACCCGAGTACGAAGAAGACCGGACATACGAGAAACTCCAAGGTGACCGGAGCGATCGTGGTAGGCAAAGAGGTAGCGAGACCGCAACGAGGGCGGAACATAGAGCACTAGCGAGTCCGGGTCGGTGGAGTCAAGGACGGTGCGATAGTAGACGAGCCCATCGTGAACGACGAAACGGCGAAACATCTTGGATTGCTGAGCGGGAGCGGGAGCGGGAGCGACAGGACTGGAACACGAATCATCTTCGGCAATGGGGCCTGAGGCGGCGGCCTGCGGAGGCGACCCTTGGCCTGATGGCTCGTGATTGACCGTCTCTCCTGAGCCTAGGAGTGGCTCTACGAACGGATCTTCCGCCAGGGCCGCTCTCATCTCTTCGGAAGTCGGCGTACCCGGGCCAAATAACTAGACTGGATGGCGGGCCCGGAATCGGAGGCTCGACGACGAGATCGGTCCAAGGCTTGAAGCCCTCGCGCCGTAGCTACGGAGCGCGTGATGGCAGCCACCGGATGAGACCGTTCATGCTCGGCTAGAGACTCTGAGCTAGGCTCACGTACCGCTAGCGGCGCTGGGCCGGCGAGTGGTTCATCTTCGTGTTCCGGCTCCAGGGATGCTAGCCGGGACAGCCCGTCAGCATCCTGATGAACAGCTCCTGGTTTATGTTCGACATCGAACCGGTACTCAGCCAACTTGAGAGCCCACCGAGTCAGCCGAGAGGCTGGCCCACCGGCTACTTGATCCTTCATGGTATGCAGCCATCGCAGCGCGGAGTGGTCGACGACTAACTTGAACCGACGCCCCCAAAGGTAGGGTCGCCAATTTCGGATTGATTCCAGGGCAGCCAAGAGCTCAATCTCGGTCACCGTCCAGTGGCGTTCGGCCGAGGTGAGACTGCGAGCGTAATACCCAACGACTCGTTCACGGTTATCGTCTCCTAGCTGCGAGAGGATGCCGGCGATACCCAACTTGCTAGCCCCATCGGTCTTGACGATGAAGGGCCGATCATCCCTGGGTGGAGTCAAGACGGGCTCCGAAGTGATCGCTGTCTTGAGCTCTTGGATAGCTCGGCGACACTCCTCGGACTGGGACTCCTTTGCCACGTCGCAGCCCTTCCGCGTGAGAGCAGTGAGGGGAGCAGCCTTAGCGGCGAATTGGCGAATGAATCGACGATAGTAGGAGCAAAGGCCGAGGAAAGATCGAACCGCTTCCAAGGAGTTGATGGATGACGGGTCGATGTCGGCGACAGCTGCGACCTTCTTCGGGTCCATCTTGAGACCTTCCCTCGAGACAACGTGACCGAGGTACTCCGTAGAGGTGGCAAAGAAGACACACTTGGACATCTTGCAGGTCAGGCCGGCCCACTCTAGCCGCTCGAGAACTAGGTCTAGCCGGTGAAGCATTTGCTCGAACGAAGCTTGTGCCCTGGCCTCTTCGGAAGGACCCACGCCCGTTGACCAGATGCCCACATCATCGAGGTAAGGCATGCAGATCTCCCACGCTAGCGCACCGAGAACGATGTCCATCAAGCGGCACATGTAGGAGGGACCTGATTGGATGCCGAACGGTAGAAAGTTGAACTCGTATTTGCCGCGGTGGGTGGTGAAAGCGGTGATATGTTTGTGCGATTCTTTGATCGGGATGCCCCAAAAACCAGAGGCTAAATCGAGAGTACATAAAAAGAGAGAACTGAGCGGCCCTTGGCCGGACGCTAGCCTATCAATAGCCTCTACAATGAGGGGTAGAGGGCTATCCTCGACGCGTAGCTTGGCGTTCGTGTCGCGGTAGTCCACGCAGAATCGAACGGAGCCATCTTTCTTGCTGACCAGGACTACTCGGGAAGCCCAAGCCGAATTTGACTTGCGAATAATGCCGGCGGCTTCCATCTTGGCTACCTCCTCTTCTATGATGAGCTCGCCTGCGCGGCCCACTCTAGACGGAGCGTGCCGGTGAGGAACAGCGCCGGGGTTGAGTGGCAACTCCACCTCGAGAACGTGCGTATGGTTTGGAGCCCCCGGGTGCAACGCGAAAGCTTTGATGCGCCGGGCCAAGAGTTGGCGTACTTCTTCTCGTTGATCGTCGGAAAGAAGCCGGTCTGGATCGATGGTGGCTGAGTCGAGTAGAGATCGTTGCTCCTCGCTCAGCGCGGTGACAGGGTCACCATCCCCCTCGCTTCCAGTCGGAGTCCAGCCCCGGTGCAACTTGAAACGCACCTGGAGCGAAGCTATCGGATGCAGAGACGGCAGGGTCAGCGCATCGACTCCGGTGTGGATGATCGTCACCGCGATGCGATGATCGTCCGTGGGCGTGACCACCGTGGGCATTACGAGAGGAGACGAATCGAGAGCCTCGCGATTTGGTAGGCGGTCGACCAGCATCGCGCAGTCCGAATGATCTCGGAGAGCTAGCGGAACCCTAACCCAGATGGTTGCGCGGTGGAAGGCAGGAATCGTCACCGCTTGCTCCGTGTAGAGAAGATATTCGGACGAGGTAGACGCCGGAGCTTTGGCCGCAAACTCGTCGGCAGACTCAAAGAGAGGTGTATAGAGTGGCTGTCTAGCATCAGCAGCAGCCTCACCCTCCGATCCGGCCGGGATCTCTCGTGTTGCCGTCGACCTCTCCAGAAAGTCGACAGTCAGCGGCTGACAGGGTGACATCGAGATAGCTCCGACGAAGCCGGCGTCCGCGACTGGGGGCGGCGCCGTGGAAACTCTGACTACACATTCGGAAAGGACTCTTGAAGAGTCTTCTGAATCGCCAGAGGCCGGACGGAGGCGGAGGCTTCCTTCCGAGCTCGCGGCGTCGAGAGAAATGGTAGCGGAGTGGGCGGCCAAAAAATCGTTCCCGAGCAGAAGCATCGGGTTCCCTTCGATGACCGCGAACGAATGACGGAAGAGGCGACCGGACAAGGAGAAGACGAGGCTAGCCCGGCCCCTAGTGATGAGAGGAAGGCCGTCCGGCCCATGTAGGTTGGGGACGGTAGCGTCCGATACGCGTTCGACGCAAGCGTCTTCAGGTAGTCGATCGAGAAGAGCAGTGGTGATTACTGACGGGCCCGCTCCAGTGTCAGCCAGGGTGCTGTTCACCGTGAGAGCAACGTCCGGGAGAACGAACCCTTGAGCTGCGCGGTCGCCATCGGCACGGCAGACCACGAGATCGCGGACATAGAGGCAGTGACGAGGGTAGAGCGGCGGCGGCGTGTCCGCGATAGATTCTACTGGAAGCGAGGTTCCGGCTCCGGTTGACGGGGTGGTTGGATTAGAGGCTGGCCTGGACGGAGAAGATTCATCGACGTGGGGCACTCGCTCGATAGCGGCGGCTACCGTCTGCGGCACGAATGGTATTGAAGAGTATGGGGATGCCTTTGCTGAATTAGAGGGTTAGGCACGCCATCATAGCCTAGCCCTCGACGGTCCGTCGGATGCCGAGGTTGATCCATTTGGCGTGACCATTCCTTCTCCAGGGACTTCTGCAAGTCTGTCTTCGGAAGCTTCGACAACTCGGAAAAACCAGCCGCACTGAGACCCCTAGCGGCAGCCCCATCGCAACACAGTGCCCGTGGAGTACCCTCTCCTTCGGCGGCGTCGGAGGGCTTGGTCTCGAGGGTCTGCATGCTCCGGTGTTCTGGCATCTCGGGCGTATCATCTTCTCCCGAGTCCAGCCCAACATCCCCGTTTTCAAGTGGCCTTTCGGCTACGACCGAACCGGTCGGTTCGGCCACTCCTTCGTCGCCAGCCGTGAAGGAGGCGCTCGGAGATAGTGCATTGATGCCTTGAGAGCCCAGTCGAGACAAGATGGAAGGTTCCGACGGCTCCGCAGCTGCCGCTTGCTCAGCGATTTCTTGGGCGATGGAAGGCGTGACATCCTGCCACCGATGGACCCCCGAAATTACATCACGATCGAAGACCTGCCACTTGCTGCGGCGCTTCTTCACCGTGTTTGGAGGGCCTGGCGTTGTAGAGCGGTCCTTCATGGGCCACTCCCACGGCGTGAAGCAGTCCACTTCCGCCACGGTCCCGTCTTGCGATGCGTTGGTTTCCGAGTCCTTCCGATGGAGCAGGCGAGACGCATCGGCAACGGGGCCCGCGTCTGAGATCACGACAACCGAATCAGACACTAGCGAACCGCTGGGAGGCGTGAGGTGAGGGCTAGAAGCTGCTTCGCCTCTCCCCTCCATGAAGCGAGCTAGAGCCGTCCTCGGCTCAGCCAGTTCGAAGCCGGTCGAACAAAGCGAGGGGCGTTCTCTCAAGCTGGCAGCTGCTTGGGAAATTGCCCAGTCCACCGTGAAGTCGAGCGAACGCGACGCCTTGGCTTCGCGCGCATAACGGCGCAAGACCGGCATCCACTGGGCCGCCATTGCACCGGCAATGCCTACATAGGTGCGGCTGCGAAGGGCGCCACGGTGGGGCGACGGCGATAGATCCGCCATCGCGGATAGACGTCCCTCGACAATCTTCGAAGGCTGCAGGGGCGGGAGTGAAGCCGTCAGGTACAGGCCAGTTGCCTTTTGATGGCCCGTGCCGTGCTGCCACGGCTGCACAAACTGCCGCGGTCGCAACCCCCCGACTAAGGCAGAGGCTTCCGCGTGCATTCGAGGATTTTCGACGGCAACGAAAGGCGCGTCGGCGCTTGCCATGGCGAGGAAGACTCTAGCGGCGGATTCGAGAGCCTGGCGACGTCCCGGTTCCCGATCGAGCCACTGGCAACTCACCGCCGACAAATACGTGCACGGCGGATGCGCGACCACGAGGTCCCAACCGAGGTTTTGAATGTGAAGAGCATCTCCGCAGAAGTGGGGAATGTAGTCGATCTCCGACGGTCGTAGATCGCACGTCGCGACGTGCGCTCCGGCGAGTAGGAACATCGAAGACACGACCCCGCTAGCTTCACCGACGACTAGAACGCGGGGTGGAGGAATCCCCTCGGCCGCGTCGAACGTCACGGCGTCGTGGATCGCCGCTAACTCAGCGCAAAGCTCGTCAAAATGCGTCGGCAGTACGGCAGAGGGTGATGAATGAGTGCTCGCGTGCGGCCGCCGCACGGCTAGAGCAGCTTCGGCGAGATGGCGGGGCAAGATGACGGAGGAACCGCTAGCCCGGGCACGGAGGCGGCTAACATTTGGAGCTCGCGCGTAGGGGCGCGGGCAGTTGCAGTAGACTTGGCGGCCGAGGAACAACCAACCACGGCGATCCGGTGGATGGCCTCGGCAACGGAATTCAGGGGAAGGAGGTCGTCGCCCTCGAGTTTCGGTGGGCTAGACCTGAAGGGGGTTGGCTCCGGCGGGCGATCCCTGGAATGGGGATCCTCCGGAGAGCCGAGAGAAAGAGGAGACGCCGGCGTCCATGTGGTGCGCGACGTGGGATCGTAATCGACGGCCCCTGCGTCTCCCGAGGCTGGAGTGACCACGGCGTGAGCGCGGAAAGCCGCAGCTCCCTTGGAACCTTCAACTTCATCGACCCCGGAAGCCGACCCTTCCGGGTTGGGAACCAGGTCAGAAACGAGAACAGGTGCAACTTCGAGACGAGAGAATGAACACGATGACGGAGAAATATAACGAACCGGGGAGAGAGGTGAAGAGGAGACACTAGTCTCCGCCTCAACAGCACGAGAACCTACGGTAGACAACGACAATTCGTCCGCAGAGCGGCTCCGGCTATGGCCCTTGGGAGAGAGGTCTCCAGTGGGTCCCGCCGGGAAAGAGCAGAAACAGGTAAAGCAGCAACAACGTTTTCGGACGCGGCAGCGGCCACGTCGGACCTATCCATAGAACCTAGAGCAGAAGATGATACCGAGTCGACAGCCCTCGAGGGCTCCACAACTGATTGTTTACGAAACGAAGAGACCGAAGACGCGTCGAATCCACCTAGCCCACCCCCTTGGGCAGGGCCGTCGGGGGGTGAATCCAGGGATGAAGATGCGTCGAAAGACCTAGGCGAATTAGAAGAAACCGAAGACAGCATAGTATCCGTAGAAATAGATTCCAAGAGGGGCAGCGAGCGAGAATCGGCCCCTAACATCCTAATAGCGTGCGGAGTAATAGAAGAACTTGTAGACGTACACGAATTTCGGAGAGTCGGGTCGCGACTATCTCCGGGGCAAACCTGTTTCCAGGAGCCCGGGTCAAGTGTCGACTCCGGCTTCCGAGATAGCCGTTCGGCGGGGCTTCAGCCGGCGAGGCGGCTCCCACCGTCGAGGACTGAATAGAGCTAGAGACAGGGGGAGAATCGCCGCGTCGACAGCTCTTCTCCCCAAGCGGCGTAGGGATCGGATCGGGATGGTGGTGGTGGCGTTCAGGCCCACCGCCCGCGATGTTCTCCGCCAGGGTTTGAAGGACGGGGACCCGCCGGACCCCTACTGAGGCTTAACCCGGACCATCGAGCGAAGAAGCTTATGAATGTGCTCGTCCGATCCGCACTCTCCGCAGCCAGCCTCACACAGAAAGCGGATATATGGCTGACAGATGACGGGGTTGTGAGCACCGTCTCCCGTGCCATATTTCCAGGCTTCGCTGGATGGAGTGCCAGGAGGAGCGTGAGGTCGGAAAGCGCAGAAGGCACAGCCGTTTTCGTTCGTCCATTCGGTGATTCCCCTATTGATATCGTCCGTCCGTGGAGTTTCCATTGAATTATCGGCCGGTCGGCACTTTGCTAGCGCCGCCGAGACCCTTGGGTGCTTGGCATAGCCTGCTACGGCCAGAAGCGGGCTCGGGCCCGATTCCAAAGCTCGGGCGTCCACCGGGATACGCCCAGGTCAGGCGGTAGCCCTTGGCCGTTCGCCGGCGGATCGCAGCGACGGCTGGGCGGCCGAGACGAGCCTCCCTTTCGACGGGTGGATCGGTTAGTATAG
>CM030932.1:393450-426625 GCA_018136815.1 Isochrysis galbana
CGAGCGGAGCCGGAGGGCTCTGAGCCACTCCGTCGCGAGCAGCACCGGCGGCTAGCGCGGCGCTTTGCCCTCCTCCCCACCGGGAGTCGGGTGAATGAAATTCTGGACTGGGTCGGGCACCCATTTGGGTGTCTGGACGGGAACGAACGGCGAACGAAGGGCTGTGGGGCGGCGAGGCGCTCCTAGCGGCCCTAGTGTGATGGGTTGTAAGAGATTGTTAGACCTACAAAGAACTCTTCCCTCAGGGAGGGAGCCTAAGCTGCTTGAGTGCAGCGACGCAGCGAACAACGACGGACAACGAAGCTGAGAACAACAGGATACACCGACTCACGAACACACCGGAATCATTCACCCAAACAAAGCAAATTATCAAGCAACCGCGACCCCAAATCACCGATAACTCAAACACGTCGCGAGAGACGGAGAGAGAGAGCGAGAGAGAGAGAGAGACTCCGCAGCGACGGCCGGAGCGTGTCTCCGTTGTAACTTCCCACGTAGCGGAGAGTCCGAAGGGGAGCGTCATGTCGCGCGACCACGGCGATCACTTTGGATACAGATCGCAACGAGATGTCTTCACGACAGAGGAAATCTTGCCGTTGAGCGTGAACCTTCTAGACGCTTCTAACGAACAACCCTGAGTAGCAACCAAGGGGAAGAAACACCAAAGGGGCCAAGGCTTGCATGTAGCTTGCATCAAGGGGAAAGATTCCCTCACCTAGGAAGCGAACCTACACCGATCTCCAAGGGAGATGGCAAATTAAACCTCAAATCTCGAGCGGATAGAGCAACCGACTCGCTCGCCAAACACCTTGACCGAGAAGAAAGAAGCAAGACCTACAAGCCAAGGGTAGCGGACCTAGGGAATGTGAGAGGAAATTTCCGAACGCCAAGACGAACCCAAACGCCGAACGCGGGGATTCAACGAAACCCTAACCAGGCCAAGCAGAACCTACGAAGAACAGGCCTGGACAACAACGAAAGTCAGCAGGTCCCAAGAAAGAACCGGAACCCAACAAGAAACGACAAGCCTTGCAAGAAGCTAAACAAGCCTTCACAAGTAACTCGAGAGCCTGAGACAAGCGCGCAGCGAGTGACAGGCGACCTGGCTCCTTTGGGTCAAGATTACCCGAAAGGAGGAAACCTGGAATCTAGACCTGACAAACAGGCTAGAAGGAACGAAACAAGAACTCGAATTCTAGATCGCTAGGGACGAACCCTACCAACCTAGATGTACCTGAGCTTCACCGTGTGGCCGCACGGCGAAGGACCTGGAAACAAGAGCCTGGAAATCGCATCATCTAGGATGAATGCGACACCCCCGACTAAGATCGAGACGTCTCCCGATGTCGAGCGGTGAACTTGGAAACAGAGACCTGGAACCTGGAACTTGGGCTGACCAGAGGTCAGAATCGGAACAAGAAGCAACGGAACATAGCGAGCGAAACGTGGAGACAAGAACACCCTTTGGATCCAAAGCGAGCACGAAATCGGCGGCTTAACGCGGCGGCCTCTTTCGTACGCACTGCCCCACCCACTTCTCCCTTTTACAGGAGCTTTGCTCGGGTGTTGCGCCGGGTGTAGAGCGCAGGCAGCACGCGTTCAGCACCTCCATGATTCGCTCTTGAACTCGGAGCCCTAGCCGAGGCGTGGGGCTAGCCTAGAGGGACGGGTCCCTTACCCAAGACATGGGATCAACGGGAGTGGAGCCTGGAGCGAGTGCGCGAAGACGGCGCATCGAGAACGGGAGGAAGAGGAGTATCCCTGGCCGACGAAGAAGTTGCTTCCGGGACTCAACATCTTCTGGACAAGTCTCTTCGACGGAGCGATCATAATCATCAAGCAAATCAGAACAACGACGGAGCAACTCGGAACGAGGCTCCCAGGTGGCTTCTCGAAGAGAATAGCCACGCCACTTCACGAGGTACTCGGTAGAATCGCCATGGCTACGACGATCGAGCAACTTCTCAACGATGTACTCGTCGTCAGCCAGCGGCTCTTCATCAACGAAAGTATGATACGGCCGGAGGTTCGAGATGTGCACCTCCTCCTTGACTAACCGGTTCTCCAGATCACGGAGTCGGTACCTAGTGTCGGACAGAGCCTCTACGACGCGGTAGGGACCCGAGTAGATGAATTGCAACTTGTTGGCATGGCCTGGTAATCGCATGCAGACGCGATCCCCAGGTTCGAAACGAGCTGGTCTTTGAGACTTGATGGTAGCGTCACGGACTGACTCAGCCTGAGCGGCTAGGGTAGCCTCGAGAGCGCTGGACCAAGAGAGGCGGAGGCTCGCATTGAGCCTGGATGCGTACGAGCGAACGTCGGCGGACGCCGCCTCGAGAGCAGTTGGCGAAACGGTCTTCGGATCAGAGAGTTGAGCGGGCAGACGCAGCTCACGCCCAAAGATCAAAGACGCTGGAGACCGGGAGGTAACACGACCGGAAGAAGCCCTCAACGAGAGGAGTAGGAACGGCAAATGGTCGACCCAATGGCTGCCACCCTCGTTCGAGGCGCGCATCAAACGAATGAGCGTTTGCTGAGCGCGTTCGACGAAGCCTACACCCTCATGTCGGTACGGCTCTGTACTCGACAAATCAGTCCCGGTGAGCTCCAGAATACGCGAAACAAGAACCGAACATAGATTCGAACCGGCGTCGGTTCGAAGCTGCCTAGGGACTCCATAACGCGTCACAATCAAGCGGATGAACATGTCCAAGGCCACCTCCGACGAGGGATCCCCATTCGACGGCTCAGCCTCAATCCATCGAGTGAGCGAGTCGATGAAGACGACCAGCTTGTCGTAACCCGAGACTCCAGGCACGAAGTTGTGAGTGGGAGCCAGTGCGAGCACGTCGCAGTAGACCACATCAAAGGGGTAGGTGCCCACGGAGAGACCGGAGGGCGACGCTAGAGCCCTAGGTAGCGGCTTGGCGAGGGTGCACTCGTGGCATTCCCGGACGTAGGATGCAACGTCGGAAGACATGCCCGGCCAGTATACCCGAGTACGAAGAAGACCGGACATACGAGAAACTCCAAGGTGACCGGAGCGATCGTGGTAGGCAAAGAGGTAGCGAGACCGCAACGAGGGCGGAACATAGAGCACTAGCGAGTCCGGGTCGGTGGAGTCAGGAACGGTGCGATAGTAGACGAGCCCATCGTGAACGACGAAACGGCGAAACATCTTGGATGGCTGAGCGGGAGCGGGAGCGGGAGCGACAGGACTGGAACACGAATCATCTTCGACAATGGGGCCTGAGGCGGCGGCTGGCGGAGGCGACCCTTGGCCTGATGGCTCGTGGTTGGCCGTCTCTCCTGAGCCCAGGAGTGGCTCTACGAACGGATCTTCCGCCAGGGCCGCTCTCATCTCTTCGGAAGTCGGCGTACCCGGGGCCAAATAACTGGACTGGATGGCGGGCCCGGAATCGGAGGCTCGACGACGAGATCGGTCCAAAGCTTGAAGCCCTCGCGCCGTAGCTACGGAGCGCGTGATGGCAGCCACCGGATGAGACCGTTCATGCTCGGCTAGAGACTCTGAGCTAGGCTCACGTACCGCTAGCGGCGCTGGGCCGGCGAGTGGTTCATCTTCGTGTTCCGGCTCCAGGGATGCTAGCCGGGACAGCCCGTCAGCATCCTGATGAACAGCTCCTGGTTTATGTTCGACATCGAACCGGTACTCAGCCAACTTGAGAGCCCACCGAGTCAGCCGAGAGGCTGGCCCACCGGCTACTTGATCCTTCATGGTATGCAGCCATCGCAGCGCAGAGTGGTCAACGACTAACTTGAACCGACGCCCCCAAAGGTAGGGTCGCCAATTTCGGATTGATTCCAGGGCAGCCAAGAGCTCAATCTCGGTCACCGTCCAATGGCGTTCGGCCGAGGTGAGACTGCGAGCGTAATACCCAACGACTCGTTCACGGTTATCGTCTCCTAGCTGCGAGAGGATGCCGGCGATACCCAACTTGCTAGCCCCATCGGTCTTGACGATGAAGGGCCGATCATCCCTGGGTGGAGTCAAGACGGGCTCCGAAGTGATCGCTGTCTTGAGCTCTTGGATAGCTCGGCGACACTCCTCGGACTGGGACTCCTTTGCCACGTCGCAGCCCTTCCGCGTGAGGGCAGTGAGAGGAGCAGCCTTAGCGGCGAATTGGCGAATGAATCGACGATAGTAGGAGCAAAGGCCGAGGAAAGATCGAACCGCTTCCAAGGAGTTGATGGATGACGGGTCGATGTCGGCGACAGCTGCGACCTTCTTCGGGTCCATCTTGAGACCTTCCCTCGAGACAACGTGACCGAGGTACTCCGTAGAGGTGGCAAAGAAGACACACTTGGACATCTTGCAGGTCAGACCGGCCCACTCTAGCCGTTCGAGAACGAGGTCTAGCCGGTGAAGCATTTGCTCGAACGAAGCCTGTGCCCTGGCCTCTTCGGAAGGACCCACGCCCGTTGACCAGATGCCCACATCATCGAGGTAAGGCATGCAGATCTCCCACGCTAGCGCACCGAGAACGATGTCCATCAAGCGGCACATGTAGGAGGGACCTGATTGGATGCCGAACGGTAGATAGTTGAACTCGTATTTGCCGCGGTGGGTAGTGAAAGCGGTGATATGTTTGTGCGATTCTTTGATCGGGATGCCCCAAAAACCAGAGGCTAAATCGAGAGTACATAAAAAGAGAGAACTGAGCGGCCCTTGGCCGGACGCTAGCCTATCGATAGCCTCCACAATGAGGGGTAGAGGGCTATCCTCGACGCGTAGCTTGGCGTTCGTGTCGCGGTAGTCCACGCAGAATCGAACGGAGCCATCTTTCTTGCTGACCAGGACTACTCGGGAAGCCCAAGCCGAATTTGACTTGCGAATAATGCCGGCGGCTTCCATCTTGGCTACCTCCTCTTCTATGATGAGCTCGCCTGCGCGGCCCACTCTAGACGGAGCGTGCCGGTGAGGAACAGCGCCGGGGTTGAGTGGCAACTCCACCTCGAGAACGTGCGTATGGTTTGGAGCCCCCGGGTGCAACGCGAAAGCTTTGATGCGCCGGGCCAAGAGTTGGCGTACTTCTTCTCGTTGATCGTCGGAAAGAAGCCGGTCTGGATCGATGGTGGCTGAGTCGAGTAGAGATCGTTGCTCCTCGCTCAGCGCGGTGACAGGGTCACCATCCCCCTCGCTTCCATTCGGAGTCCAGCCCCGGTGCAACTTGAAACGCACCTGGAGCGAAGCTATCGGATGCAGAGACGGCAGGGTCAGCGCATCGACTCCGGTGTGGACGATCGTCACCGCGATGCGGTGATCGTCCGTGGGCGTGACCACCGTGGGCATTACGAGAGGGGACGAATCGAGAGCCTCGCGATTTGGTAGGCGGTCGACCAGCATCGCGCAGTCCGAATGATCTCGGAGAGCTAGCGGAACCCTGACCCAGATGGTTGCGCGGTGGAAGGCAGGAATCGTCACCGCTTGCTCCGTGTAGAGAAGATATTCGGACGAGGTAGACGCCGGAGCTTTGGCCGCAAACTCGTCGGCAGACTCAAAGAGAGGTGTATAGAGTGGCTGCCTAGCATCAGCAGCAGCCTCACCCTCCGATCCAGCCGGGATCTCTCGTGTTGCCGTCGACCTCTCCAGAAAGTCGACAGTCAGCGGCTGACCGGGTGACATCGAGATAGCTCCGACGAAGCCGGCGTCCGCGACTGGGGGCGGCGCCGTGGAAACTCTGACTACACATTCGGAAAGGACTCTTGAAGAGTCTTCTGAATCGCCAGAGGCCGGACGGAGGCGGAGGCTTCCTTCCGAGCTCGCGGCGTCGAGAGAAATGGTAGCGGAGTGGGCGGCCAAAAAATCGTTCCCGAGCAGAAGCATCGCGTTTCCTTCGATGACCGCGAACGAATGACGGAAGAGGCGACCGGACAAGGAGAAGACGAGGCTAGCCCGGCCCCTAGTGATGAGAGGAAGGCCGTCCGGCCCATGTAGGTTGGGGACGGTAGCGTCCGATACGCGTTCGACGCAAGCGTCTTCAGGTAGTCGATCGAGAAGAGCAGTGGTGATTACTGACGGGCCCGCTCCAGTGTCAGCCAGGGTGCTGTTCACCGTGAGGGCAACGTCCGGGAGAACGAACCCTTGAGCTGCGCGGTCGCCATCGGCACGGCAGACCACGAGATCGCGGACATAGAGGCAGTGACGAGGGTAGAGCGGCGGCGGAGTGTCCGCGATAGATTCCACCGGAAGTGAGGTTCCGGCTCCGGGTGACAGGGTGGTTGGATTGGAGGCTAGCCTGGACGGAGAAGATTCATCGACGTGGGGCACTCGCTCGATAGCGGCGGCCACCGTCTGCGGCACGAATGGTATCGAGGAGCGTGGGGATGCCTTTGCTGAACTAGAGGGGTTAGGCACGCCATCATAGCCTAGCCCTCGACGGTCCGTCGGATGCCGAGGTTGATCCATTTGGCGTGACCATTCCTTCTCCAGGGACTTCTGCAAGTCTGTCTTCGGAAGCTTCGACAACTCGGAAAATCCGGCCGCACTGAGGCCCCTAGCGGTAGCCCCATCGCAATACAGTGCCCGTGGAGTATCCTCTCCTTCGGCGGCGTCGGAGGGCTTGGTCTCGAGGGTCTGCATGCTCCGGTGTTCTGGCATCTCGGGCGTGTCATCTTCTCCCGAGTCGGGCCCGACATCCCAGGTTTCGAGTGGCCTTTCGGCTACGAACGAATTGGTCAGTTCGGCCACTCCCTCGTCGCCAGCCGTGAAGGAGGCGCTCGGAGATAGTGCATTGATGCCTTGAGAGCCCAGTCGAGACAAGATGGGAGGTTCCGACGGCTCCGCAGCTGCCGCTTGCTCAGCGATTTCTTGGGCGATGGAAGGCGTGACATCCTGCCACCGATGGACCCCCGAAATTACATCACGGTCGAAGACCTGCCACTTGCTGCGGCGCTTCTTCACCGTGTTTGGAGGGCCTGGCGTTGTAGAGCGGTCCTCTATGGGCCACTCCCACGGCAGGAAGCGGTCTCCTTCCGCCTCGGCCTCGTCTTGCGATACGTTTGTTTCCGAGTCCTCCTGATGAAGCAGGCGAGAAGCATCGGCAACGGGGCCTGCGTCCGGGATCACGACAACCGAATCAGACACTGGCGAACCGCTGGGAGGCGTGAGGTGAGAGCTAGAAGCTGCTTCGCCTCTCCCCTCCATGAAACGAGCCAGAGCCGTCCTCGGCTCAGCCAGCTCGAAACCGGTCGAGCAAAGCGAAGGGCGTTCTCTCAAGCTGGCAGCTGCTTGGGAAATTGCCCAGTCCACCGTGAAGTCGAGCGAACGCGACGCCTTGGCTTCGCGCGCATAACGGCGCAAGACCGGCATCCACTGGGCCGCCATTGCACCGGCAATGCCCACATAGGTGCGGCTGCGAAGGGCGCCACGGTGGGGCGACGGCGATAGATCCGCCATAGCGGATAGACGTCCCTCGACAATCTTCGAAGGCTGCAAGGACGGGAGTGAAGCCGTCAGGTACAGGCCAGTTGCTTTTTGATGGCCCGTGCCGTGCTGCCACGGCTGCACAAACTGCCGCGGTCGCAACCCCCCGACTAAGGCAGAGGCTTCCGCGTGCATTCGAGGATTTTCGACGGCAACGAAAGGCGCGTCGGCGCTTGCCATGGCGAGGAAGACTCTAGCGGCGGATTCGAGAGCCTGGCGTCGTCCCGGCTCCCGATCGAGCCACTGGCAACTCACCGCCGACACATACGTGCACGGCGGATGCGCAACCACGAGGTCCCAACCGAGGTTTTGAATGTGAAGAGCATCTCCGCAGAAGTGGGGAATGTAGTCGATCTCCGACGGTCGTAAATCGCACGTCGCGACGTGCGCTCCGGCGAGTAGGAACATCGAAGACACGACCCCGCTAGCTTCACCGACGACTAGAACGCGGGGTGGAGGAATCCCCTCGGCCGCGTCGAACGTCACGGCGTCGTGGATCGCCGCTAACTCAGCGCAAAGCTCGTCAAAATGCGTCGGCAGTACGGCAGAGGGTGATGAATGAGTGCTCGCGTGCGGCCGCCGCAAGGCTAGAGCAGCTTCGGCGAGATGGCGGGGCAAGATGACGGAGGAACCGCTAGCCCGGGCACGGGAGGCGGCTAACATTTGGAGCTCGCGCGTAGGGGCGCGGGCAGCTTCAGTAGACTTGGCGGCCGAGGAACAACCAACCACGGCGATCCGGTGGATGGCCTCGGCAGTAGAATTCAGGGGGAGGGGGTCGTCGCCCTGAAGTTTCGGTGGGCTAGACCTGAAGGGGGTTGGCTCCGGCGGGCGATCCCTGGAACAGGGATCCTCCGGAGAGCCGAGAGAAAGAGGAGACGCCGGCGTCCGTGTGGGGCGCGACGAGAGATCGTAATCGACGGCCCCTGCGTCTCCCGAGTCTGGGGTGACCACGGCGTGAGCGCGGAAAGCCGCAGCTCCCTTGGAACCTTCAACTTCATCGACCCCGGAAGCCGACCCTTCCGGGTCGGGAACCAGGTCAGAAACGAGAACAGGTGCAACTTCGAGACGAGAGAATGAACACGATGACGGAGAAATATAACGAACCGGGGAGAGAGGTGAGGAGGAGGCACAAGTCTCCGCCTCCACTGCACGAGAACCTACGGTAGACAACGACAATTCGTCCGCAGAGCGGCTCCGGCTATGGCCCTTGGGAGAGAGGTCTCCAGTGGGGTCCCGCCGGGAAAGAGCAGAAACAGGTAAAGCAGCAACAACGTTTTCGGACGCGGCAGCGGCCACGTCGGACCTATCCATAGAACCTAGAGCAGAAGATGATACCGAATCGACAGCCCTCGAGGGCTTTACAACTGACTGTTTACGAAACGAAGAGACCGAAGACGCGTCGGATCCACCTAGCCCACCCCCTTGGGCAGGGCCGTCGGGGGATGAATCCAGGGATGAAGATGCGTCGAAAGACCTAGGAGAATTAGAAGAAACCGAAGACAGCATAGTATCCGTAGAAATAGATTCCAAGAGGGGCAGCGAGCGAGAATCGGCCCCTAACATCCTAATAGCGTGCGGAGTAATAGAAGAACTTGTAGACGTACACGAATTTCGGAGAGTCGGGTCGCGACTATCTCCGGGGCAAACCTGTTTCCAGGAGCCCGGGTCAAGTGTCGACTCCGGCTTCCGAGATAGCCGTTCGGCGGGGGCTTCAGCCGGCGAGGCGGCTCCCACCGTCGAGGACTGAATAGAGCTAGAGACAGGGGGAGAATCGCCGCGTCGACAGCTCTTCTCCCCAAGCGGCGTAGGGATCGGATCGGGATGGTGGTGGTGGCGTTCAGGCCCACCGCCCGCGATGTTCTCCGCCAGGGTTTGAAGGACGGGGACCCCGCCGGACCCCTACTGAGGCTTAACCCGGACCATCGAGCGAAGAAGCTTATGAATGTGCTCGTCCGATCCGCACTCTCCGCAGCCAGCCTCACACAGAAAGCGGATATATGGCTGACAGATGACGGGGTTGTGAGCACCGTCTCCCGTGCCATATTTCCAGGCTTCGCTGGATGGAGTGCCAGGAGGAGCTTGAGGTCGGAAAGCGCAGAAGGCACAGCCGTTTTCGTTCGTCCATTCGGTGATTCCCCTATTGATATCGTCCGTCCGTGGAGTTTCCATTGAATTATCGGCCGGTCGGCACTTCGCTAGCGCCGCCGAGACCCTTGGGTGCTTGGCATAGCCTGCTACGGCCCAGAAGCGGGCTCGGGCCCGATTCCAAAGCTCGGGCGTCCACCGGGATACGCCCAAATCGGGCGGTAGCCCTTGGCCGTTCGCCGGCGGATCGCAGCGACGGCTGGGCGGCCGAGACGAGCCTCCCTTTCGACCCGGTGGATCGGTCAGTATAGCCGGCAACGGCGAGTTGGAGTGGTAACTTGCCGGCGGTGCAGCAGCCCGATAATCAGGCTTCGAAGCAGGCGAGTGTCCCTGTCCGCGAAGAGCTTCCGCCACGGTGGCTTGGACGGCTGCCTGCACGGCGGCGACCATGTCCGTGGTCGAAGCGGTCTTCTGGGACGAGGAAGTCTCGTTCTTTGACTCGCCTGAGGCTTTAGTGCGTACGCTAGCCACGGTTTGCTTCGTCGAGGGCCGGGATTGATGACGCTTCACCCGGGCCTGCTCGTAAGGGCTGAGGTACCGTTGGCAGAGGTTGACGCACGAGAGCGCCGACCGCCCTAGCTCGTGGTTCTCTACGCGGAAACGAGTCTCCGCGAGCACCTCCGCAAATTTAATA
Organism: Isochrysis galbana; assembly: GCA_018136815.1. NCBI lineage: Eukaryota > Haptophyta > Isochrysidales > Isochrysidaceae > Isochrysis > Isochrysis galbana. The sequence continues at coordinate 403,677 of CM030932.1, forward strand.
GCATTATCGACGCCGCGCTGAGGATCAACCTTATCGTTCCGGATGATTTCTTCGAACCTCTGGTTGATCTCATGGGCCATGTTTGGATGATCCCACACGTTGGTGGAGTCAACCGCGGAATCGCCAAGCTTGCGGATGTAGGCGCGAACCAAATTCTTGCTGAGCTCACATAGATCAGCGCCGGCCTCGCGCTCCCTCATGCGGTCCCACTCCATCGACGCCGAGTCTTTCGCGAAACCATCGGCCCCGTTTGCGAAGGTCCCGTCGCATTTGCGAAGAAGGACGTCAGCAGCGAGGACAGGATTGAGAGCGAGGGCGCGGTCCTCCACTAGATCGAGGAGGAAGGCGAAGATGCGGGAATTGCCGCTGGAATTGGCTCCGGCTGCCGCGAGGAGGGAGGTAAATATTTCGCGATGATCGCAGCCGAGCGCTAGTGCCCGCTCCAACGGCTTGATGAGAGTTAGCCGAAATTCATTCCAGGCTGTCGCCGCGGTTTGAACGTTATCGGAGGCGAGGGCCTTTGGGAAGCGGAGCTCCGAAAGCTCTTTGCCCATCCTGACCTGATGGTGAAGGGTTTGCTCGGCTGAGAAGCGGCTACGCACCCATTTGAGCAAGTGGTCCTCCTCCATGAAAATTCGGCAATGCCAAACGTTGCCCGCCAGGGAGAGGTTGCTCTTCAAAATGGTGTGGATGAGCTCATGCTCGTCGGAGTCGCGGTAAAGGGCGGCCAGATCGCGTGAGGGCAGGGCGAGGAGATTTTTCCACTCGCTTACAACTGCCTCTCGCTCATCCATCCCCACCGCAAGGCAGGGGTCGCGAGGGTGGCGGAACGGCACCATCGGGGTCGGGCCCCGGTAAAGGCTCTGATCCTGGCGGCGGGGTTCCGATTTGGAGGTCGGGTACGCCGACCGTGGAACCCTAGAAGCCGGAGAGGCGTGGCCCTTTGGGTCTAGAGCAGGAGGCTCGCCCATGGGTGGTTCCCTCTGAACCGGCCTAGCAGAATCCGCAGCCGCCTCGGTCCGATCCATGGACGGACTTGAAGCGGGCTCTTGGCGGGCTTGGAGTAGCTGAGTCAGGGCTTTGAACCCTGCTTCAACTTGATCCCGGAGAAGCCCCTCCCTCGCCTCTGCCGCGGCAAGGGATGACTGCAGGCGCTCCACAGCCCCTTTTAGGGTGTTGGTCTGCGCTTGAAGCCTTGCCATTTCCGCATCCTGACGCGCCGCGGCCGTCTCGATCGGGGTGATCTCTTGATCAAGGACCCCTTTTGATGACGGCGGGGCATAGTCCCGGTAGGCGGGGCTTCGGAAGCTGATCCCCTCCCCTTCACCGACCTCAGACTCATCATCTCGAAGGTGAGGAGGTGGGTCAAACTGAATCAGAGGGAGGGGGCCTTCCTCCACCTCATTGGCCAGCTCAGCGGCACTGAAGTTGGCCTCATGTGGGAGAGGGTCATGCTCCACCATGGCCCACTGTAATTGCACCCGGTGGGTGCCGAAGGCAGCGGACGGAGGCTCGCCATCCGACACGAGCTGGTCGGAGCCAATCATGGGGATAGCAGCCGGAGTGATGGGTGGCATTGGCGCAGCCTCAGTGGTCGTGGGATCACTCGGGAACCCCTCGGGAACAGAAGCTGCAGCGGGCAGAGAAGGTTCCCTGAGGGGTTCCTCCTCTGCGGCCGAGGACGTGAGCTTTGATTTCGTGCTTGTCGAGTCGAGCGGAGCCGGAGGGCTCTGAGCCACTCCGTCGCGAGCAGCACCGGCGGCTAGCGCGGCGCTTTGGCCCTCCTCCCCACCGGGAGTCGGGTGAATGAAATTCTGGACTGGGTCGGGCAACCCCATTTGGGTGTCTGGACGGGGAACGAACGGCGAACGAAGGGCTGTGGGGCGGCGAGGCGCTCCTAGCGGCCCTAGTGTGATGGGTTGTAAGAGATTGTTAGACCTACAAAGAACTCTTCCCTCAGGGAGGGAGCCTAAGCTGCTTGAGTGCAGCGACGCAGCGAACAACGACGGACAACGAAGCTGAGAACAACAGGATACACCGACTCACGAACACACCGGAATCATTCACCCAAACAAAGCAAATTATCAAGCAACCGCGACCCCAAATCACCGATAACTCAAACACGTCGCGAGAGACGGAGAGAGAGAGCGAGAGAGAGAGAGAGACTCCGCAGCGACGGCCGGAGCGTGTCTCCGTTGTAACTTCCCCACGTAGCGGAGAGTCCGAAGGGGAGCGTCATGTCGCGCGACCACGGCGATCACTTTGGATACAGATCGCAACGAGATGTCTTCACGACAGAGGAAATCTTGCCGTTGAGCGTGAACCTTCTAGACGCTTCTAACGAACAACCCTGAGTAGCAACCAAGGGGAAGAAACACCAAAGGGGCCAAGGCTTGCATGTAGCTTGCATCAAGGGGAAAGATTCCCTCACCTAGGAAGCGAACCTACACCGATCTCCAAGGGGAGATGGCAAATTAAACCTCAAATCTCGAGCGGATAGAGCAACCGACTCGCTCGCCAAACACCTTGACCGAGAAGAAAGAAGCAAGGACCTACAAGCCAAGGGTAGCGGACCTAGGGAATGTGAGAGGAAATTTCCGAACGCCAAGACGAACGCCAAACGCCGAACGCGGGGATTCAACGAAACCCTAACCAGGCCAAGCAGAACCTACGAAGAACAGGCCTGGACAACAACGAAAGTCAGCAGGTCCCAAGAAAGAACCGGAACCCAACAAGAAACGACAAGCCTTGCAAGAAGCTAAACAAGCCTTCACAAGGTAACTCGAGAGCCTGAGACAAGCGCGCAGCGAGTGACAGGCGACCTGGCTCCTTTGGGTCAAGATTACCCGAAAGGAGGAAACCTGGAATCTAGACCTGACAAACAGGCTAGAAGGAACGAAACAAGAACTCGAATTCTAGATCGCTAGGGACGAACCCTACCAACCTAGATGTACCTGAGCTTCACCGTGTGGCCGCACGGCGAAGGACCTGGAAACAAGAGCCTGGAAATCGCATCATCTAGGATGAATGCGACATGTTTGCGCTGCCCTCCCCTTTGCGCGCGCGCCACGCGCCGCACGCTGAACACCCCCCAGTAAGTAGAGGTATAATAATAGCGATACTAGAAGTTGTAATAGGGGTATAAGCTGATATTAGTACTGATGTAAGTATTGATGTAAGTGTAAGCTCAAAACCACCGTAAGCTTACGGACTGACAGCCCAACTAGGCCCAGCACGTCCTTTCCTCGAGTCCACGCTGGGGGAAAACCCCTTTCCCTTTTGGGTAAAAACAACGCAGGGGGGGGGGGGGGCACTCGTGAAAGGGAGCCCAGAAGCGCTAATCACTCCTCGCCTAAGCGAGTGGCCGCGGCGAGCCGCGGCCCTTCCCTCCTGGCTCTGGCGCCCCCGTCTTCTCTTACCCAAGCGGGGCGAGAAGACACGTAAACGCCGGGGGGTCGCACAGGTCTACACCTATACAGTCCCATGAGAGGGAAGGGAAGGTGGGGAAGAGAGCGAAGACGCGACAAGCCGAACGAATCGACGAACCGAGGCCAATCCGGCCCAAGGGGTGCCCAAGGAAGCAACCCTCTTGGGTGGGAGGGGTGGTCCAAAGAGGATTCCACCCATTGAGGCTCAAGGAGGGGCCATGATGAGCCACCTCCCCTCCCTCCTCACCTTGCATTGTCAAACGGTCATGAGCGACCATTGACGCAAGGCGAGGAACCTGCCCAAAGATCCGCTCCGAGCGCGCGGAACGCGCTCGTTGCTCGAAATTTTGGGCAGGAGGGGCGGACCCAGTAGAATCCAGCCCATTGGGGCCCAAGGGGAGGCCATGAGCCATCCTCCTTGTCCCCTCCACACCACAAGCCATCGGCTCACCATGGAGGGTGAGCGAGGCAAGGGGGGAGATGAGGTCCAAGCGCTCCGCATGGGGGCAAGAAGGCGCCGGATGAATGCGGGCAGGTGGGCAGGGTCCATAAGGACCCACCAACTCCCGTGCAGCAGCTCCATATCGCGGTGGTGCCCATGAGGCAACCACCGCGGCTTGGGCGAGGCAGAGCGCCATCGCCGATCGCATCGCGCAATACGTATATCGCCGGATAAGATTCTTACTACATTCACGCGCACGCACATTCACACAAACGCACGCAAAACTAATAGTAACAAAGTAAGAGCGCGCGGGGAAATTTCTGTGCCGCAAGAATGCCCCGCGCGGACTCGAAACGGCCGCGAGGGAGAAGTGAGAAGCAGAGACCTCAGTATAAACATACAAATACAGAGGTTAGAATGAGCATCCACGATGCATGAGATGGATGTATCCATGATAGATATGCATCTATGATGCACATATCATGGATGTATCCATGATAGAGGGGTGGAAAATAGTGGTTGAAAAGCGTGAGTGACCGGCCTACCACTTATAAAAGTAGGTTGCGCGAGGCCCAAAGTAGAGCACATGGGCCGACCCCCCGATACCGAACAAAAAGGATTGAGGGGGGGAAGCGGAAGGAGGAGTCGTTACTGGGGCAAGGGCGACGTCTCTAGGTGCCCGGAGTGTGGGAATGTTCGTAGTATGTAGGCATCTTCAAGAGTTTAATAAATACCGAAGTCAAGGGAGTCATGCCAACCCCCCCCCAAACCCTCAGGTTGCACCCTCTCACACGCTCCATGGGCCAACCTATAACTATAGCGTCGTAGCGCGCGCGACACTAGAAATAAGTAAGGCACAGCGCATGTGGGAATGCGAGCATTAAGCGCGCATGGGAAATGGTTGGCGAACAAGATGCATTGGGGATGCACCACGCACCACGGGCCGAATCGCACTGGGGATGCACTAGGGATGCATCCATAATATAGTGCATCGATGATATTTACATTGAAGCATTTGGACGGGCTCGAGGTCGTGCAAACGTGCGAGCTCCTCCCTCCGCCTATGCGTAGCCTCCAGACTCGTCTAGGTTGGCTCGTGCCGGCTTGGGCTGGGACAGGCTAGGAGTGCGCGCCCCAACATGCCACAACTCTTCAAAAGAATCTATTCTCTCGGCGCCCGCTGTCTCGGGCATGGCCACGAGGGAGGACCGCGTGGGCCGCACACATAGCGCACGAGGGCAACATTCAAGAGGCGTTCAAGGTTCAAGGGCGCCTAGTGGACACGCATCGCCCACCCCCCTGTAGCTGCATGACCCTGCTCGTGCGCCGTCAGTCACGGTCGATTCCTGGGCAGCTGCGTCCTCTCGTCACGCTGCCATCGATGAAATGGCTCCGTACGCGCTCTTTGGCGGCCGGCTAATGTTTCGGGGGGTTATTCCAGCTGATACCGGTACACAGTAGCTTTGCTCGTCGAGCGCGGGCCGGCGCGGTGAGATCACGCGCCGGCTCAAAGTGCACGGCACACGCTGAGCCGCTTGACATGTGCGAGGACGGCTGGCAGGGCACGCTGTGGCTCCAAGGTGGAGTCGTCCTCCAATTGCCAGCCAGAACGATGGCGAACGAGCGCGCGGCAACCGCGCGAGCCTCCACTCCTCCGCCCAGAGGAGCCGGCGTGCGCTGCCCCAAGCAATGCCTCGCCGGGCGTCGTTGGGGCCGAGGTGCAGCCCGCATGCATGGCCAGCACGCATGTGGACGGGCGCTGGCAAGAGCGGCCTGTTGGAGGAGCCTGGCGCGAGACGTTGCCGGCTGGCCATGAGCGCGAGCCTGATAATTCGATGTATGAAAGGACCCGCGCGCCGCCGCCGCCGCTAGACGGCGAGGAAGCGGCGATCAAACGCGGGGTCGTTGAATTGCGAGTTGCCGTACGGCGAGTTGGAGGTATTGGCCGAGCGCGTGTTGCCCATCTCGAGGGCCGAAGTGAAGCCGTCGCTCGATGGCTCATCGCGACAGCCGCAGCAATTCGGCCGGCATCGGCGTGGACAGCCTGGCTCGCTGCCAACCTCGCCCTTGCCCACCTGCCGGAGGGCAGCAGTGGACAGTGGGCACATGCGCACATCGGCCCCCCCCCCATCCCGCCGGCCTGCGCGCGCGGCACCTGCATGGCGATAGCCGAGGGCACGTAGAAAAAGTAGAGGAATCCGCATCCGAGGAAGCCGACCGAGCCGAGGAGCGAGAAGAGTGTCGTCAGCTCGTCCAAGTTACCCAACAGCCCCTCCCATAGCACGACGAAGAAGGTGCACACGTCGTTCGCGTAGAGCGCGTCGAGCACAAAGAGCACTGTGTCGCCGGCGGCACGGAGGGCATCGATGGTGACGGTCGCGAGCGAAACCATGCACCGGCGCAGCGCGCTGAGGGGCGAGTCGGGGTCATCGGCCTGCGCGCCAACGGCGGCGGCGTCTGCCTCGGCCTCGTCGAGCGCCGCCTGCACGGCGGCCGGGTCGGAAGAGTTGCCGAGCGACGCGGCGCTCGCATTGCCCGTGAGCGCGCGCGCGCCCTCGACGGCGGCGAGCAGCTCAGGCAGCGCGAGCGCGACGGTGGCGTTGAGGAGCGACCCATTTCCGAGCGTGTCGAGCGCGGCGGCGAGGTCGGCGCGCAGTGATGGGAGCGTGAAGGGCGCATCAAAAGCGGAAAGGATTGAGCCGACAAGTTGGTCACCCTGCGCGCACCCGTTGAGCGCAGCGCCGAGCACGAGACACGAGGCGCCCTGTGAGGTGCTTAGGTCGAGCTGCATCGCCTGGTGCGCGGCGAGGAGCGCGCGCGGGTGATCGTGGTGGTGAGAAGGGGGTTGATGAGGCCGCACGGAGGGTGCGCGCGGCCTGGCGCGGAGCGGCGCACCTCCTCAAACGTGAGGCGATCGGGCACGCGTCCGCCGCAGACGATGGTGTTGTTGAAGGTCTCCACAAAGGCGACGGGGACAGTGTATCCGAAGCCAATGACGTCGAAGAGTGTGTTGCCCACGACGTACGAGATCGCGCCGAGCATCAGGTAGACGAAGGAGAGGATGCACGCGACGACCCACGAGAAGCCTACGCACTGCACCGCGAGCGCACCCGTGCGCGAGCCGTGCGCGAGCATGCATGGCGCGAACATGAGCGCGATCGGCACGACGAGCAGCGGCGCGAGGAAGGCGCCGATGGCGACGAGAAGCGGCCAGTTGGTGCGCGGCAGGCTGGCCACGAGCACCGCCGTCTGGTTGCCAAACTCGACGGCGAGCAGCTGCGCCTCGCTCGACGCGCTCGACGCAAAGCCGGCCACGGCGGCGCCGTGCGCCATCAGCTCGCCCAGGGTGGCGGCGGCGGCATCGAGCGCGGACGCCTGCGCGGCGACTGTGCTGTTGAAGTCGGCACACAGGTCGGAGGCGCGCTCGTACGCGCCGAGCAGCTCGACGTACTCGGGGCCCGCTGGGTCGTCTAGGTAGGCGCCGATCTGCGGCCGGCGAGCGGGTGGGCGGGCCGGGCGGGTCGGTGCGGTGCGGTGCGGTGCGGTGCGGTGCGGTGCGGTGTGGCGCGGTGCGGGAGGGCGCACCTGCGCGACGCGCTCGAGCGCGTGTCCCACCCGGCCGCAGACGGCGTCGGCTGCCGAGTCGTTGGCGTCGACGCACCGGCGATCGGCCTCGAGCGCGAGCAGCGCTTCCGACGACTGGCGCAGCGCTTCCGAGAGGTCGCCCGTCCGCTGTGCGAGCTGTCCAAGGTTGTACCAGACGTCTTGGACGAGGTGAGCTGCCGCGCACGTCGCCTTGTCCACCACAGCATTCACGTCGTTCGCCGCCACCACGCCGGTGGCCGCGCAGGCGGTGAGAGCGAGAGAGAGGAGAAGGAAGAGGAGCCAGTTGAGGATGCCGCAGCAGGCTCTCCGCTTGGAAGCGTTGGTTGGAGCGCAGCATCGGTGGGCGCAGCAGCGAGAGATGAAGAGGGGCACCCAGAGCACCAGTCCCACCACCGCGAAGCCCACCACGGGAGCCCAGACGGCCGCCATGCCGAGGTAATACTCTCGGAGAGCTCCCGAGAGAGTCTCTCCTTCCACGGGGGGCTCTGAAGCCAGCGCGAGGAGCAGCGCGCGGAGGGAGGCGGCGTTGGAGGAGTAGGTCTCTTGGATTCCCTGTGCGTCAAACGGGATCAGCTGAGAGGAGGCCGCCGTCGCCGCAGAGCACTGGGGGTCGAGGGAGGAGGGGGAAGAGGAGTTGGACATGGGCAAGGTGGGGGGGGGGGAGGGGGGAGGAAAGAAGAGAGAGGGAGGGAGGTGGGGGTTGGGGGGGCCTCCAGGAACTGTAATAGTGGCACGGCGGAGAGAGAAGAAAGCGACGGGGAGGGGGAAGGTGGGGTGGGGAGAGGTGGCGACGAGGGGGAGAGAGAGAGGGGGGGGGGAGGGGGAGGGGGAGAAAGTTTGGGGACAGTGGAGAGAGAAGAGAAGAGGGGGGGGAGGGGGAGAGGGGGCGGCAGAGAGGGGGAGGAAAAGCGGAGAACCCTCCCCCCCCCCCCCCCCCCCGGCGCCCGCCCGCGCCCGCTCTCTCTCTCTCTCTCTCTCTCTCTCTCTTCTTCTCGTCTCTTACTCTCTCTGTCTTGCCTCTCTTCTAACCCCTCCCCCCCCCTTCTCTCTCCCTCTCCCCCCTCTCCCTCCCTCCCTCTCCTCCCTCTCTCTACCTCCTCTCTCTCTCTCTCTTCACCTCTGCTCTCTCTCTCTCTTTAATAGTCTCCTCCCACCTCTCTCTCCTCACCCCCCCCCCCCCCCCCGCCCCCTCTTCTCTCTCCGACGGAAGAGAGAAAGAGAGAGAGAGAGAGAGAGCGGAAGGCCGCGGCGCGGCGCACAGGAGAGCGAGGCCAACGCTAAAAATAGATGGGACTCCCTCGCTACTCGAGCGGCTCCGCTATTTCAGGACCGATCCCCAAATCCAATTTTGGATCATACTCGCCAAGTCTCGAGTGCCCCCCAACCCCCAACTAAGAGCACCGCACGTTGCAGTGGGTCCTGGACACACGGTAGAGATGTCTCCTCTTGATGAGCGCGCCTCGGACACGTCCACCCGCGCTTCGCTTGGGCGGTCCCACCGCTCCGCTAGATCGCGCTGTGGTGCTCACGAGGCAATCACCGCGGCTTGGGCGAGGCAGAGCGCCATCGCCGCTCGCATCGCCCGCCCGATGTCGCAGGATAACATAAGATTCTCTCTTCTCTCTACTCTCTGCAATCACACGCGCGCACATTCACAGGAACGCGCGCGACACGAACCATACAGAATCTTAACAAACTAGCCGCTACTTGCACGTCGCGAGGCAGAGTGCTTAAGCTACAGGTAGCAAGTAGGTGGTAAAAAATTACGCGCTCTCACTTTATTAGGGGGGGTGAGTATGTCGTTGACGGGTGTTCATTGTCGCGCGCCGTGAGCTGGGTGTATTTGCGGCGCGCAGCCAGCCGCGGGGTGCATTTCGTTGTTTCGCTTGGTTAACCGCCGCGTTTACGCGGCGCGAGGAAAATTTTCAATATTTTTGACAGTGTTCACTTTGGGGGTCAATAAGGGAGTAGTATAAAACAACTGAGCGTTAGTACCACTACTCCCACTAGCCCGGTACTATCACGACACCCCTCAGCGCACTTGCCCGCACGCCTTGAAGTGATGGCACAGACACATACACATATGCATCCCTTCAAATCTCCCCCCTCGCAAACCCCCGGCTCCCATTATAACTCCCCACAAGTTACAATGAGGGAAAACCCATTGAGGCGGACATGTCGACGCCGGCCGACTCTCCGGGGAAAAACACCGGGGGGGGGGGGGGAGGGACCTCTCGTCGTGAAGCAGAACGGCCCTTACAGCTCGCGCCGCGAGCAGTCCTCGAAGAAATAAATGACTGCGCCCCCCGATACCTGCCACAGGGACGTCTTGAGCCACTCCCTTCTTCTCGCCCCTCCTGTCGCCAGCCGCCCCAGTAACACATAGATAACTAACGTAACGGGATACGCGAAGAAAGGGGGTTGAGCAGGAGAGAAAGAGAGGAAAGAAAAGGAAAGAAGAGAGGAGGCCCGTCGCCTCTCCTCATGTGAGGAGAGAGGAGAGAGGAGATCTCGCAGGACTTAGAAAGTAAACGTAGGAGAGGACGGAGGGGCATCCGTAACAACCAGTGATGGTGCATCAGTTCAGCAGCTGACACCAACTTCGAGGCTGATACTGATATCATAGCTGATATAAGCTGATGGACCTCATCAGCTGATATCACCTCAAAGGTCCTGAGCGAGCAGAATATCAACTGATATCAGTGGCTTGTGTATTTGCTGCAGAGGTAAATACGACAAAACGTCACCGTCTAGGCAATATGTGAGCGTCAAGTGGCTCAGGTGACAGCGCGTGGGCGTGGCGCAGTGCGAAGAACCAGTTCGACTCCCATCCAACCTCAGTAAAACTCAACTTTTTTGCACTTTTTTTTTGGATGTAGAAAGTAAAGGGGACTGGGTGTTTTGTTTTCTCCCCGCTCCAAGCTGCTGACAATTGATAACTGATATCAGTTATCAGCTCGAGGTGAGCTGATACTGATGTAAAAAACTGATATTAGTACTGATGCACCATCACTGGTAACAACTGGTTAACACTTTAACTGGTTCACAGCCCTAGCTGAAATGCTATCTAGTTACAAGTAGATAGTGCCCTTATGGTATCTAGTTACAAGTAGATGGTGGATTTTCCGGCCTAGATATCTAGATATCTAAGATATCTAGATATCTATAAATAAGAGTCTAAAAGTAGAAGGAGCGCGGGCGCGAGAAAGAAAAAACGGCGAAAGCGCTGTCGGCGCCACCCACCGCCGACGGGGTGCGAGCATGTAGGGCATGCGCTGCCATCTAGCCGCGAGCCATATGGCTCGGGCATGGCAGTCTTGCCCGCACTATGTACGCCTGACGCCTGTCTGTGTGTCTGTACCGTCGCTGCCGATCCGTCTGCTGTCGCCAGTCAAATCTTGGATGGACTGGCCGATTCGTTTCCTCGAAACTCGCCGTTAAGCTGCCTTGGCCGTGCCAGCGAGGTTAGCCCCTCCGGATGGACGGTGGCCTACACTCTCGCTGTTCGCCGTTGGCTCGCTCCGCCTACGATGGTCGCGCCAACCCGATTGGGTTGGCAACCGATACCGACTAGCTCGTCTGATGAATCGTTCGCTGACGGAGGGGTATTCGCTAACATGCCCTCCGTCGTACAACGCGCATTCCGTCGATTGTTCCGTTCTCAGCCTGCTCTATTCTCGTCCGACTCTCTTCTGGCTGCCGCGTCCCGTTCTTTTCAGACGGCTCACACGTTTGTCGCCGCGTCTCCGTCCATTCCGGTCACTCGCAGTTTCGTTTCCGTTTCCGCTGTCGTTCCGCTTTGCCAGTTTTCAGCGCGCCTGACTTTGGTTCCGGCCGCTGAAGATTGGCTCGTTCATCTCGCGCGCACTCGTTCTCCCTTGAAGGAGGGAGAGACCCTCTCGTACGTCCTCGATCTCGCTGTCCAACGCGCCGCCGCCCACGGTGCCGCGCACGTTATGCCGAAAGATATCGCCGAGGCGGCACAGCTCGTTCTGCTTCTCTTCTTTCCTCGCGGGACTCTCGATCCTAGCAGGGAGCCGCATATTGTCTCGAGCCTGAGTTCTGTCGTCGCAAGTTTTCGTCAAATGAACAGAAGGAACTGAGGATGTGTTTTCGGCAGATGGCGACACGGGAGCACCCTTACCCGGACATATTGGATGAGTATTCGGACTTCCAAGAGCCAAGAGGCTTGCATCAGTGGCTTCCATGATCTTAATGATGAAGTGGCATTCTCCAATCGCGCTCAAGTGATGGCTTCGTACAAATGGGCGAACATTTATTTAGCGTCATGGCGTCATGGCCTCATCTTCAGTGGGCTGCTTGCCGTTTGCTTGCGCTTTCGTGTTCTGCTTCGGGATGTGAGCGGTCGTGGTCTGTGCAAGACTGGATCCACTCGTCAAAGAAGCGCAATAAGCTGGGTGCATCCACGGTGGAGAGGCTTGTGAGGTGCCACACAAATCTTGTGCTTGAGGATTTGCTGAAAGATTGGGAGTCACACGTGCTACCTTGGGACCTAGAGATGATAGTGGAGGAGCCCGATGACGAGTGATATGTTGTTATTATGTCGTAAGCGTACACTACCTTATAATCATTATAACATTACAATACCCTTATAATACTAACCTGATATTGAACCTGATATCAGGCTGATATCAGGCTGACATCAGGTATAAGGCCGGCGAGCCCTTACGACCTGATACCTGACGTCCCATCCGGGGCCTTGCGTCAGCACTTGTGAGAGGCCAGATGGGTTAACACCTTGCCCAAGCTACTGTAATGGGCCCTCGAGGGCGTGTCAACGTGAACCCATACGCCCTGCCCATGGCCATGGCAGGGGAGGAGTGGATGAGAACATGAGAAGGGGGGGGGCTCGTGCCCCCCCCATGGGTCGTCAACCAAGTATAAACTTAGTTTGCGGCGGTGGGTATGGGGGGCAGTAGGAGGCGCACCCGGCAGCCTACGCGCATGGCCGTGGCTGGCCGAGGCACGCTGCGCCGGGGACGCGTCGGTTAGCGGCCCGACGCTCGCCCGCGCTCGCGTCAGACGTCGGCCCTCCGCGATAGCGATAGAGCGATAGTGATAGTGATGAGTCATGACTGGATTGTTTGCGCGTTATCTGGTTACGCATCGCTGTGGGGGCTAACGTGGGGGATCTGGGGCCTAAAGGGCACCGGATATGTGCTAGTTGCACCTATATCCGGTCACCATATCCAAAAATCTCGTTAATGAATCCTCAATCTTGACTTGGTCAATTTTCACCCTTAGAAGTTAAAAGAGCTGTTTGACCGCCCTAGACCTCTGTGTGTGAAGATCGGAAGGGAGAAGAAGAGAGAGAGATGTAGAGGAGAGAGCGAGAGAGAGCGAGGAGCTCGCGCGCTTCCAGGGGGATGTGGTGTTAGACTATGCGTGTGAGTGGATTAGAAAGACGGAGGGGGGGGGGGGCGAGGGAGGGAGGGAGGGGGAGGGGGGAGAGAGAGGGAGAGGGAGAAGAAGAGAGACGGAGAGGGAGGGAGAGAAGGAGAGAGAGGGAGAGTGGAGAGAGAGGGGGGGGGGAGGGGGGAGGGAGGGAGAAGGAGAGAGAGAGAGAGAGGGAGAGAGAGGGAGAGAGGGGGGGGGCGCGGCGGGCAGACTCGGCGCGGGGGGCGCGCGGCGGGGGGGAGAGGGGGTAGGAGAGAGGGAAGAGAGGAGAGTGCGAGAAGAGAAAGCGGGTGGAGAGAGATATGTGAGAGAGAGAGGGCTTGAGAAGGAAGATGAGGAGAGAGTGTCCCAGCACCAGAAGGAGGTGGAAGGAAGATGGCCCACGAGGAGAAAGAAAGGAGGGAGGGAGGGAGGGAGAGGGAGGGAGGGAGAGAGAAGAGAGAGCGAGAGGGAGAGAAGAGAGAGGGCGAGGGGGAGAGAGAAGGGAGAGAGGGAGGGAGAGAAGAGAGAGCAGAGAGCGAGAGAGAGAGAGAGGGAGGGAGAGAAGGGAGGGAGAGAGGGAGGGAGAAGAGAAGAAAGCGAGAGCGAGAGAGAGAAGAGAGAGAGGGAGAGAGAGAGAAGAGAGAGAGAGAGAGAGAAGAGAGAGAGGGAGAGAGAGAGAAGAGAGAGAGAGAGGGAGAGAGAGAGAGAGGGAGAGAGAGAGAAGAGAGAGAGAGAGAGAGAGAGAAGAGAGAGAGAGAGGGAGAGAGAGAGAGAGGGAGAGAGAGAGGAGAGAGAGAGAGAGAGAGAGGAGGGAGAGGGCGGCGGGCGGGGGGGGAGAAGAAGGGGATCGGGCCGCCGCCGCCGCCGCGGAACTACGTCGTCTCCCTCTCCCTCCCCCGCTCTCTCTCTTCTCTCTTCTCTCTTCTCTCTTCTCTTCTCTCTTCTCCTCCTCCTTCTCTCTTTCCTCCCCCCCCCTCGCGCGCCCCCCCTTCTCTCTCCCCTCTCTCTCTCTCTCTCCCCTCTCTCTCCTCCCGAATCTCCCCCCCTCTCTTCTTCTCTCTCTCCTCCTGTGAAGAGAAAGGACGAGGGGGGCGAGAGACGAGGGCGAGAGAGCTCTCTCCCCGCCTCGCCCCCCTTCACCTTCCCCCTCGCGCATTTATTTACCCACCCTCGGCCTTCCTTCACCGCACCAGAGGCTCCCTCGAGGGAGAGGCCGGCGATGCTCGACCCCTCCCTCGCCTCTCTCTCCGACACTCTCCGCGACGAGGCGTACGCCTGTGGGCGCGTCCTCTCATCGGAGCAGATCGCCTCCGTCCTCTCCGCCTCCCCATCGCTCCCCTCCGCCCGCAGGAGCCTGGGGCTTCCCCGGCCTCCTCCTCTCCCTCTCTCTCCTCCCCTCCTCTCTTCGCATCTCTCTCCTTCCGACCGAGAAGGCCCAGCGATTGGAGGGCTGAGGGAGGCGTTGGACAAGGGGGATCGATCGATACTTGAGGCCTACCGACGATGGATCCACGCCGCGCGCGAGGGAGGGGAGCACGCCGAGCGGAAGGCCGAGCGGCCGACCCGCGTGGCGGCCGAGAGGGAGGAGGAGGCCGTGGGGGCAGCGGAGGGGCGTGTGCCCAGCGACCCGGTGGAGGCGGCGGCCGTGCGCGTGCTCAGCGAGCTGCGCATGATGGAGTGGACCCTGCTCGACCTCGACGACGCGCTGCTCGTCGCGGCGCGCGAGCGCAAGGAGGCGCGCGAGGAGGCGGAGGAGGCGGCGGCCGCCGCCAAGGCGGCCGCGCTCGAGGAGGAGGGCGCCGCCGCCAGCTCCGACGCGGCGGCGACCGCCGCCGGCGGATCGGAGACCGCCACGCAGGCCTCGTCGTCGACCGAGGGCGGCGCGAGCAGGGAGGCGCCCGACGAGCTGACCGTCGAGCAGATCGAGCAGATGGAGCGGAGCGTGCGCGAGTTCATCGAGGACAAGCGCGCGTGGGTGGAGGCCGTCCGCGCCGAGGTGGCCGCGCCGCGCGCGCCGGGCGCCGAGCCGCTGCCCACCGCCTTCAACGTGTACGTCCTGCTCGACGGCCGACGGCCGGCGCGCGCCGGATCGGCTGCCGCCGCCGAGTCGCCGCACGGCGCGGCCGCCACTTCGCCCGAGGCGCGCGAGCCGCCCGCCGAGCTCCTCGCCGACGTGCCCGAGATCGACTTTGACGACGCGCGCCTCCCGCTCGGTCTCAAGTGCCTCGTGGGCATGGAGCAGCGCTGGCGTTCCGCGCTCCGCTGCCTCTCGGCCATCCGGTCGAGCTGAGGACGCCCGCCGAGCCTGCAGCGGCGCGCGACGAGGCGCTCGGCACACGAACCCGTCTTCCCAGCCACCTCTGCTCGCGCCATGCGCACGGGGAGACGGCCGGCGGCGGCAAGGCAGGAGGGGAGGGCGCGCCGCGGCGCCGCCCAAAGGCAGTATCGACCCCCCCCCCCCCCCCCCCCTTCCCGCCCGCCTCCCCCACCCTCCCCCCCCGCCTGCCCCTCCGACCGCGCTGCATCGCGGCGGCGCTGTCGCCGCCTGGTGGACTTATGCGAGGCAGCTCGCGCCTACGACAATAGATGGAGCGTCAGGCCATCGGCCGAGCTCATGCTGCTGGGCGCCGCCCAGTGAGTCGCCGCAAGCCTTACCTCCCGCTTCGCCGCCTGACGGCGTCTCGCATCGCGCGGCGGTCGGAGGGCGGAGGCGGGGGGCGCCGCTCGACAAATTGCCCTGTCCCTCTTCTTCGCACCCACTCTGTCTCCGTCCGGATGTGCTCCTCCCTTTCCCTTACCTGCCGCCCTCTCTTCCGTTCTTCTCCATCACGGCATCGTGGCATGCCGCTGGCCATTCTGAGGAGTGTCTGATCGATCGAGTTGAGTCTTCTTTCTGCGGGTCGACGTTGCAGAGACGCCCTGTTGCAAAGACGCCCCCTTTCCGCTGAAAACGATGGTAGCTTGTTGCATGCGGTCGTGCTTGCCTAGGTGTCGTTGAGTATGAGCGTTCGTCACACATAACTCGCGTTCGTGTGTCTCGCACGCGCCGGATGTTTGTACGTCCCTAGAGTGAGTCGTTTCTTTACAGTAGATACAGACATGTTGATACCTCCGATAATTGGGATGCCTTGCACCCTTTGCCCTTCGGGTTAAAAAAAATTCTTGAAGGTGCCCGCTATGCTGCTACTGACTCACACCCCTCCGGTATCACACTCGCCATCGCCTAAACCCCACACTCTCAACCCCGCTCCCGCTAGGCCGCCCTACGGGGGGTGGGCCTACGCCTACGCGTGCACTACGACGGGGCGCCGCAGGCGGGGGTCGGGCTGGGGCAAGCCTGTCGGCTAGATTCGGTAAAAACACGTAAACGCACGCGTCGCTTACCTTATTTTGTCTTTTTGTTTTGTGGCTTCCGCCTCTTGAGTCGTTTTCGTCTGGCGCCGCGCCTTCGCGGTGCCCGCCTGTCGCATCGGGTGTCGGCACCTGTAAACATATCGTAAATCGTGAACAGGCGTGGGAATTACCTCTTCTCGGGTCAGATCGTGTCTTTTTTTGTCGTTCTGTTCTCGTCTTTCTCGTCGTCCTCTTACGGGCGTGCGATGCCTGCGCGCGCCATGGCCCCCCTCTGAGGGGACCCTCGCGGGTCCCCCTAGAGGACCAGCTCGGCCAGCTCAGGGGGCAGTGGAGGCTGGGGCTGAGCGGCTGAGCCCCTGGCCTCCCCTGCTTCTCCCTCGCTGGCCTCGCTGGCCCTGGGCGCCCTCCTGGCGGCTCGAGTGGTCTGTGGCTCAGTGGTGAAGGTGAAGGGGGGAGTCAGTACGATGGGGAACCTGTGCAAGCGAATGCGTGCGGCGTGCGGCGCGCGGCGCGCGCTTCGGCTGAGCCCCTGGCCTCCCCTGCTTCTCCCTCGCTGGCCTCGCTGGCCCTTGGCGCCCTCCTGGCGGCTCGAGTGGTCTGTGGCTCAGTGGTGAAGGTGAAGGGGGGAGTCAGTACGATGGGGAACCTGTGCAAGCGTATGCGTGCGGCGCGCGGCGCGCGCTTGGCGAGAGTCTGGACTCAGCTCCTGCCAGTAGCCAGTAGGCAGGGGCTGAGGATGAGTGTGCAGGCCTACCCAGGGAGTGTCTGCGATATATATGGAGCCTAGATGGGAAATACGTTGTAGGGGCCTGCAAATACAGCCAAATACGTATGTATTTGGCCTCCGGCCAAATATATTTCAAATACATTCGAGGCCTACAACCCAGGACACGCTTCAAATACAGCCAAATACATATGTATTTGGTCTCTGGCCAAATACGGTAAATACGTATTTATCGCCCTGGCACCATCATGGTGACCAGGGCGGCCGAGAGGAGGGAGAGCGACGCCATCGCTCGCGCTCTCTCCAGAACAGAACCGGATAAAATTTCTCTTATGATTCTCCCACACCACTATCACACGCACATTCACAGTAACACGTAGAAGATAACTAACGTAACGGGATACGCGAAGAAAGGGGGTTGAGCAGGAGAGAAAGAGAGGAAAGAAAAGGAAAGAAGAGAGGAGGCCCGTCGCCTCTCCTCATGTGAAGAGAGAGGAGAGAGGAGATCTCGCAGGACTTAGAAAGTAAACGTAGGAGAGGACGGAGGGGCATCCGTAACACAGGAGAGAAAGAGGCTTACCCCTATTTATGGAATAGTCGGAGGTTTTCTTTTTCGTTTTTGACCCATTTCGTGATTTCGGCGTTTTCGCACCACGTAAAAAGTATTTTAAGCTCATGTCCTAATGCTATGCTGCTTAGGGGGTTCTAGTCTGCCTATGTGCTGGCCTCCCAGCCAAAAGTATGGGCCTCACAGAGTCCCACAGCCGATATTCAAGCACTCACAAAATCAAAATCCCGTTTTTAGGCATATACTAGGGTTAAGCGTCGCCGCGGCGAGCCCCGATGCGTCGCCGCGCGGCATGTGGCCTGCGGCGTCATGCCTCATGGCTCATGCTCATGCATGGCTCATGGCTCCTATACATATACTTAATACGAGCGAATATCGAATATCATGAGATATCTCCGCATTGGCTGATGCTCTAGTCTCTAGTGCGATTTTTGTTCTCATACTGTTCATTGCCCTAGATGAGCTGTGCCAATTACACCAAGACCACCGGCACAAGACACAAGACACACCGGCGCACACGGGCACACAAGGTGTAAGTAATTCTAGAGTGATTCTAGTAATTCTAGTAATTCTAGTAAGGTGTCGCATCCATTCTCTTTACTGGAACTACTGTTTAATCGTAGTGAATGGATCGCACCCCACGGCGCCGAGACGTGGCGGGCGACGCCGTGCGACCCCTCGGCGTGCGAGCCGTTGCTGTCTTTCACCTCTCACGCGCCATCTCTTCTCTATTCAGAGGATCATCGGGTGAGTCGATCCCACCTGCCGACGCCGGGAATCTCTCACCGTAACGCGCGGATTATTAACATGTTTGCTCTCCCTGCCCGCGAGTGCTCGCTGGCCCCGCCGATGGCGGCGATGCTTCTCACGGCGCTCTTCAGCCCGTCGTTCTCCGTGCTGCGCGGCGCCTCCCGCGTGCCCGTGCTATCGAGCGCGCTGCGTTCACGCGGAGGCGCCACGCTGCTCAGCGCGCCTCCGCCCGCCGCCGTCCCCCTCAGCGAGGCGCGGGTGGAGAGTGGAGAGGTGGCGGTGGCGGAGTGGAAGGGAGACCTTCTGCTCCTGCCCTGCTGGGAGGCGGACGAGGCGTTCGAGCTGCCCGCGGAGGTGCGCAGAGCTTGGAGAGATCCATGATGTAGCACCCAGCTCCAACCCTCTCGGTCTCGCAGCCTCAAAGCCACTGTGACGCTGTTCACATCTCAATGTTGATGTCCCTCACTCCTGCTCTCTGTCGCCCTCGCTGCCGCTCGCCCTCGCTTGCCCTCGCCCGGGCGTCCACTCACATATCATCTGCCTGTTCACCCACGTGCAGCTCGCCGAGCTCGACGCCTCGCTCGACGGCTTTCTCTCCTCGCTGGCAGCCGACGAGGAGTTCAAGGGCTCCGCGGGCTCGTCAGTCGCCGCCATTCTCCCCAAGGGGGCGGGAGCTCGTAAGGCGGCGCTGCTGGGGCTGGGCAAGCGTGACGGCTTCAACACATCGGGTGCCGCCAAGTGGGGTGCCGCGCTCGCCGCCATCGCCAAGGATCAAAAGGCCAAGACGGCTGCGGCTCTTGTGCCGGCGCTCAATGGAGCACCGCTCGAGGTTGGCCTGCTCACCTCGGGCCTCACCTCGGCGCTCCTTGGCCTCTCGCCCGATCTGCGCTACAAATCGCCGGCCGCCGATCCGGAGGCACTCAAGAGGCCACCCCTCACCAAACTCGAGCTGCTTGGCGGCGCCGATGCCGGCGCGGCTCAAAAGGCGCGCACGCCCCACTGCCCAACTCCACGACTGCCCCATCACCCACCCCGCTCTGCCCACCATCGCGGGGGCCGGCTGCATCCTGCGCACGCGCTGAGGCACGAGCGGCGCGCCGCCACGCCCGCAGGCCCAGTCAATGGCGCACGGCATCCTCATGACGCGCGGACTTGTCGGGTCTCCCGCCAACTATCTTACGCCTACCACAATGGCCGAGGCAGCGGCACAAATCGCCTCGGACTCGCGTGGCGGCGCCATGAAGTTGCAGGTGGGCGCCCCGCGTCTCTGCTCATTCGTCGCGCCGCTGACGCGCTGCTCTTCCGAGCGCGCCGGCCGCGCGTTGCCATCCTGCACTCCGCCTCGTCCACCCTCGCGCTCTCGACCGCGTTGAGCTGCTGCAACTCCAGGTTCTCGAGAAAGCCGACTGCGAGGCGCTCGGCATGGGCTCATACCTCGGCGTTGCGCAGGGTTCTAAGGAGCCCCCCAAGTTTATCCACCTCACACTCTCTCCGCCGGGAGGCAAGGTGCGCTCTTCGTCCGCCCGCTTACCTTACCCTCCGCGTGACTGCCCCAAAGTCGCCATCGTCGGCCAGCCCCCATCGATGGCGCCCGTCCTCAGCGTTGCATAGTGGCTAGCTTGACGCTGTCGCTGCACGCACACGCCGCCTCTCCCCCCCCCCCTTCACTCTGGCCCAAATGCCCGCCACGGTCCTGAGCAGGTGAATAAGCGCGTCTGCCTCGTGGGCAAGGGCCTCACCTTCGACTCGGGAGGCTACAACATTAAGGCGGGCGCCGGCTCGATGATCGAGAAGATGAAATTCGACATGGGTGGAGCTGGCGCCGTCCTCGGCGCGGCTCGTGTGCTTGCAGATGAGCCGCCCGTCGGCGTCGAGGTGAGAAAGCCGGCGCGTCAGGACTTCAGCGCTCGCGCACCCAACTATGTGAATGTGGCGCACCGCAGCTGACCCTGCCCACGCCCTCCGATGCAGGTCCACTTCATCATCGCCGCGTGCGAAAACATGGTGTCCGAGGGGGCGATGCGCCCAGGCGACATCTTGACTGCCAGCAACGGCAAGACGATCGAGGTCATCAACACCGATGCCGAGGGCCGCCTCACGCTCGCAGACGCCCTCGTCTATGCAGAGACCAAGACGGGCGGCAAGGTGGATGCTATCGTCGACGTGGCCACGCTCACAGGTGCGCGTCTGACCGAGGGCGGCCGTGTCCACTCGTGTGGGTACCGCGCCGCATGGTCAAAGTCCTAGCGAGCGCCCACAACGCGTCGAGCTGCTCGGGGTATGGCCCCTTTTTGCGCGCAGGCGCTTGCATCATCGCCCTCGGCCCATCCTACGCCGGCATGTGGACCGACAATGACGAGCTTAGCGAGAAGCTCCTCAGCTCCGCCAAGGCGACGGGCGAGCACTTGTGGCGCATGCCACTGGCAATGGAGTATGCCGACCAAATCAAGTCGCCCATCTCCGACCTCAAGAATCTCGGCAATGGCCCCCAGGTGCGACATCGGCGCGCGCTGCGCACCCTCAGCGGCGCGCCGCGGCTGTTCGTGATGAGGCGGCCCCGCGGAGCCTCCGTGCCTGGCCCGACAGCTCCCGCCCGGACAGGCGTGTGCCGATTGTACTCACGACCAGCCATCCGCACTCACGTCGTGCTTGCAGGGCGGCTCCATTACGGCCGCGCTCTTCCTCAAGGAGTTTGTCAAGGAAACCCCATGGGCGCACCTGGACATTGCCGGCCCGGTATGGGATGACAAACAGGGCGGCGCCACCGGCTACGGCGTGCGCACCCTCGTCTCCTTCGTGCAGAGCCACGCTGCCTAAGCACTAGGAGGGCAACATCCCACCCACACACGGACAATATGTGCAGTGTAAGGCCGAAGGTGCATGGCGATGCGCGCGCGCGGCGCGTGTGCCAGCAGACAGGAGGAGTCGCCACGTGTGAGCTGGCCGACGCCACGGTGGCGCCCGCGTCGGCCTGCGAGCCACTGGATTACCGCTGCCTACCAAGTCTACTTCGCACGCGCGTGCGTCCTTCCCTTCCCATGCTCTGCCATCCCCTGAGCGCACGAGCACGGAGCGGTATACACGTGCGCAGAACAAAGTGCAGGAGGGCGCCCGAACCCGGGCCCGCGACGCGCGCCGCATCGTCGCCGCATAGTGCGCAGCTTCACCTTGCACGCGCTGCGCGCAGCATATCAAAGCATAGCGATTCCGCCACAGTGCACGCCATCTGCGGTTTTTTTGCATGGGAGGCATACTAGTATACCGACGCCTTCAGGTTCTAGCGCGAGCACGATCGTACTGCTCGCAGCCTTGTCAGCAAGAATAGCGGGTATAAAGACTTCAGTGCAAGGGCTAACTCGCGCAATGGCTGGCTGCCGTGTGTGAGTGCGTAAGCGGGTGTGAGGCAGAGCAGAAAGGTCGGCTATATGGATATGGGTATTGACGCTGGCACACCCGCACCACCCACACCCACGGCCGCCACTACCTCATCTGGCAGTATCTATCATCAAGGCAAAGGACAGAGAAGGAATGAAGGGGCGACACCAAAAACAGACCATGAAAGGGCTAGATAGGGCTAGCGGGTGTGCTCTTGCTGGTGTGCCTATTGCTGTTGCTCACGTTTTCGTTTTCATCTTCCACGTTCCACCCGCCACCCTCGCGCTCTAACAGCCTCAATTTTAAGACCGTGCTCGTGCGGCAGGATGGACAAGATATCATGCGGCCACACGGTGGCTCTGAGGGCCTTGGCTGCGCTCCTTGTCTAGGGCAGCGGCGTAGGCTGGAGAGCTAAGGTAAGCCTTGAGCTCAGGAATGTTCTTGAGCGCTCGGCCGGTCAGGTAGCACTTTAGGTCGCGCTTAAGCTTGGCCTCCTCCGCGCGGTCGTCCACCACCACCTTTCCCAGCTCTTTGAGCTGCGCGAGCCATCGCTCGGGCGGCACAAAGAAGTCCGTGGCGAACGAGTTGTAGTGCTTCTTGTTCTTGAGGCAAGGCGAGTCGAGGTCGGCAGAGATGACGTGAAGGTGCAGTTGCCTCATCGACGGCACGGCGTGGAAGCCGACGCGCAGGGGCGATGAGTTCGGATGCGCGTGGGCGAGCGCGACCACGAGCCATTCGGCGAGCGACATCATGTGAGTGAGCAGAGGCACGTGCTCGCTGGTGAGGTGCTTAGGTCCGGCGAGCGGCTGCCGCGGCAGGATGAGAAGGTGTACCCTCGCCTTGGGGTACGCATCGTACGCGACGAGGAGCCTAGTGGTCCACAGAAAGATGGAACGCTCGTGCGTCTGCGGGGAGAGAGCGATCCTCTCCAGCGCGCCGAGCCCCTCGGGTGAAGCGGGCTTGGGCGGCGGCGCGAACGGCGGCAACGAGAGGCCCTCCCATTCCCTCTCCCACTCCCTCTCCCGCTCCCTCTCCCGCTCGTCCGATGCGGGCCGCGGCCGCTTAAGCGCCGGCGAGCCGCCGCTCATCGGCGTGTCGCCGAGCCCCTTCCCTTCCTCCTCCCTCGTCCCCTCGTCCCCCTTTTCCTCCCTCCCCCCCCCCCCCCCCTCCTCTCCTCCTTCGCCACGCCGGCTCTGCCGACCGTTCGCGCAGTCTAAAAATCTAAAAATACAATAGGTATACGAAGGGGGGGCCCGGCAGGTGGCAGGGGGAGGCAAGAGGCAAAGGGGAGCCGGCAGCGGG
>CM030932.1:426725-460413 GCA_018136815.1 Isochrysis galbana
CTCTTGCGGGATCAGTTTCGAGTCATCGAGCGCCGGCGCGGCGGCAAACGCTGCGGGCGGCCAAGCAAGCGCATCCAACGGACTGCCGACCGACGCCGCGACCGCAGCCCTTGGGGCACCGGCCACCGCCTTGCGAGTTGGCCGGATGGGCCGCGCTATGCGCTCTTGGATGAGCTCGCCGGCGGGCGCCACTGCTGGCGACGCGTCAGAAGCTTGGAGGTTGCCGCTGTCAGCGACCGCTGTATTACGACGCGCCTCCTCCTGCGCGGGCATTAGCGCTGTCCAGTTGGGCGTGTTGATGACGCGATCGCTAGCTCCCGCGGTCGCTCCGGCGCCGCTGCGCATTGGCGGAATGCGCTCATCGGGCACTAAGCCTGACGCGGCCGGCCGACTAGCAGCGGCTACGTGAGCGCTGCGTTGCATTGGCTTACGGAAGCCCGAGCGAGGGCCATAGCGCGCAGTTAAATAGACGCACAACGTGTCGGCCAGCAAGATGAGGAGCGCTGCGAGCAACACCGGGCTGAAGCGGGAGAACGTGTTGGCCGCGACGCCATTGGCGACACCAGCGGAGACACCGAGCAGCTCGTCCGGAGGTGGCGCAGGCGGCGAGGGTAGCGGCGCCAGCATGCCGACTAGCCGCGATTCTCCATGCGCGAGCGGCGCGTCACAGAAAAGCGCGCCTTCATGCACGCCGAGCGTGGTCACATTGTCGGCGCTCCACGACCCGTCGGGAGCCTCGAGCGCGCATACCACCGTCTGATTACAACTTAGGCCGTAGTAGCCGTCGTTGCACGCGCAGACGCCGTGGACACATGTGCCGCGAGGCGGGTCGTGGTAGATGCCGCACTCGTCAAAGAGTGTGCAGTCGTTGCCGTATTGCGGCTGGCAGTACAGTGGTGGGGCAAGCGGCGGGGGGGGCGGCGGCGAGGGCGAGGGCGGCGGCGGCGGCGGCAAAGGCGGCGGCGGCGGTACGGGGGGGTTGTGAGGCGGCGCGGGCGGTGTGGGCGGTGCGGCTGGCGGGCGCGGAGATGGCGGTGCGGGAGAGGGCGGTGGCGCGTTCGGCGGCGCAGGCGGCGCGCTTGGCGGTGGCGGCGGCGGCAGCGAGGGCGGCGGCAGCGAGGGCGGTGGCGGCGGCCGTTGCGGCTGCGAAGCAGGCACGGCCGGCGGGTGGTCGGGTGAGGGGGGTTGCGGCGGGACTGGACTAGGCGAAGGCGGTGGCCACGAAGGCGGGGGCGGGGATGCTGGTGGTGCTGGCGGCGCTGGCGGCACTGCCGGCGGCGGGCGTGGGGGTGAAAGTGGCGGCGGCAAGGGCGGCGCGACGAGACTGGTGGCACCCACATGGATGCCATCCGCCGCGTAGTTCAGCATGAGCGCATCGGCGAGCGTGTCCTCCGTTAGGATGGCGCTGGCCAATCTCGCACCCTCCGTCGTTGGTTCGCCGAATTGGCGCACGTGGAAACGCGTGTCTACGCGCTGGACTACCCAGATGGGTTGTGATAGGTCTTCAGGATCCTCACCGAGCGCAGCAGCAACGACGGCGCGGTCGACAACGCCAGGTTGCCAGAGGAATGTGCCATCGGGCGGCACGACGCGCACCACGGTGAACCGAAACCCGAGGGACATCGCAAGTTGGCGGTGGCGTAGGCGAGCGCCGCCGGCAGCCTCGAGTATGACCGTGCCGTTGTACGCCACGACGCACGCAACAGTCGAGTTGGTGCAGATCGCCGTCGTTAGGGCGTGCTCTAGCCCGCCAGGCTGGGTGATGCCCCGCTCGCCCGTGTAAGTGAGAGTGAGCTCCGAAGTTTGCACGAGATTCACTTCGATGGAGTGATAGCCGGTGTACTCGGAAGCGTCAAGCGCCGAGCGGAGTGTCGCCCACGCGATATCGAAGAATTGGTTGCGGGTCATCTCGATCGTGTCCGGCTCGAGCAGTGTGTAGATGTCGGCATTGGTTGAAAACTCGCGGGGCGCCGCCGGCGGCAACCAAGGGGGTGGCGAGGGCGGGGCTCCCGGCGGGCGGGAGGGCGGCGGCGAGGGTGGCGGCGGCGCGGGCGGCGGCGGCGAGGGCGGCGGCGGCGAGGGAGGTGGTGGTGAGGGCGGCGGCGGTGAGGGTGGTGGTGGCGAAGGCGGTGGGGGGGAAGGAGGTGGTGATGGCGGCGGCGGCGATGGCGGCGGCGGCGAGGGGGGGGTGGCGATGGCGGTGGCGGTGATGGTGGCGGCGGCGAGGGAGGTGGCGACGGCGGCGGCGGGCTCGGTGGCGGTGGCGATGGCGGCGGCGGAGATGGCGGCGGCGGCGATGGCGGCGGCGGCGATGGCGGTGGAGGAGAAGGCGGGGGCGGTGAGGGCGGCGGTGGAGCGGGCGGAGGAGGCGAGGGTGGCGGCGGCGAGGGCGGCGGCGGGCTGGGTGGCGGCAGTCTTGGCGGCGGCGGGCTTGGTGGCGGCGGCGAGGGAGGAGGAGGCGATGGCGGTGGGGGACTTGGTGGTGGCGGCGGTTCGATCGGCGGCGGAGGGGACGGTGGTGGAGGGGAGGGAGGCGGAGAGGGCGGAGGTAATGGCGGCGGTGGTGAGGGGGGAGGCGAGGGCGGCGGCGGCGACGGTGGCGGTGAGGGTGGTGGCGGAGAAGGCGGCGGCGGCGACGGTGGAGGAGAAGGTGGCGGCGGCGAAGGCGGTGGAGGTGACGGAGGAGGAGGCGATGGCGGCGGCGGTGAGGGTGGCGGCGGCGATGGCGGAGGCGGCGACGGCGGTGGAGGAGAGGGCGGGGGGGGTGACGGTGGGGGAGGTGACGGTGGAGGCGGCGACGGGGGCGGCGGCGACGGGGGCGGCGGAGATGGTGGGGGGGGCGACGGTGGGGGGGGCGATGGTGGGGGGGGCGACGGAGGAGGCGGAGAAGGCGGCGGCGGCGATGGGGGTGGGGGGCTCGGTGGCGGCGGCGAGGGCGGTGGCGGCAAGGGCGGTGGAGGTGACGGCGGTGGCGGCGAGGGAGGCGGCGGAGAAGGTGGCGGTGGAGATGGTGGGGGGGGCGAGGGTGGAGGAGAAGGCGGGGGAGGTGATGGTGGCGGTGGGGATGGCGGTGGCGGAGACGGGGGTGGTGGGGACGGAGGGGGAGGACTTGGTGGTGGCGGTGAAGGTGGCGGCGGCGAGGGTGGCGGCGGCGAGGGTGGCGGTGGAGAAGGTGGCGGCGGAGATGGTGGGGGTGGAGAAGGTGGCGGCGGAGAAGGTGGGGGTGGCGACGGTGGGGGTGGCGACGGTGGGGGCGGCGAGGGCGGCGGCGGCGAGGGCGGCGGCGGCGAGGGCGGCGGCGGCGAGGGCGGCGGCGGCGAGGGTGGTGGTGGCGAGGGCGGCGGCTGAGAAGGCGGTGGGGGAGAAGGCGGAGGGGGGAGGGTGGCGGAGGGGATGGAGGGGGCGGCGAAGGTGGGGGTGGCGAGGGTGGCGGAGGAGAAGGCGGTGGTGGAGACGGTGGGGGGGGGGAGGGTGGCGGAGGGGAGGGAGGTGGCGGGGAAGGAGGTGGTGGCGACGGGGGCGGAGTGCTGGGTGGCGGGGGAGAAGGCGGCGGCGGTGATGGCGGGGGGGGTGATGGCGGCGGCGGCGATGGCGGCGGCGGCGATGGCGGCGGTGGCGAGGGGGGCGGTGGCGAGGGGGGCAGCGGGGATGGTGGTGGCGGCGCTGGCGGTGGTGGCGATGGCGGCGGCGGTGATGGTGGAGGTGGCGATGGCGGGGGCGGCGACGGCGGCGGCGGGGACGGCGGCGGCGGCGATGGCGGGGGCGGCGACGGCGGCGGCGGCGATGGCGGAGGTGGCGATGGCGGCGGCGGCGATGGCGGCGGCGGCGTTGGCGGAGGTGGCGATGGCGGCGGCGGCGATGGCGGTGGCGGTGAGGGCGGTGGTGGGCTGGGCGGTGGCGGTGAGGGCGGTGGCGGTGAGGGCGGCGGCGGAGAGGGCGGCGGCGGAGAAGGCGGCGGCGGCGACGGCGGCGGCGGTGATGGAGGGGGGGGAGAGGGTGGAGGGAGTGAGGGTGGCGGTGGCGAGGGTGGCGGCGGTGACGGTGGCGGCGGCGATGGCGGCGGTGGTGAGGGTGGCGGCGGTGATGGAGGCGGCGGTAAAGGAGGAGGCGGCGATGGTGGCGGCGGCGATGGTGGCGGCGGCGACGGGGGCGGCGGTGAGGGTGGCGGCGGCGAAGGTGGCGGCCTTGACGGGGGAGGGGGTGATGGCGGCGGCGGCGACGGCGGCGGTGGCGAGGGCGGAGGGGAAGAGGGTGGTGGTGGTGAGGGGGGTGGCGGCGACGGGGGTGGAGGCGACGGTGGAGGTGGCGATGGCGGCGGTGGCGAGGGCGGCGGTGGTGAAGGCGGTGGGGAAGAGGGTGGCGGTGGTGAGGGCGGCGGTGGTGAAGGCGGCGGCGGTGAGGGCGGCGGGGGCGACGGCGGTGGGGGTGAGGGCGGCGGGGGCGAGGGAGGCGGCGGTGATGGTGGTGGCGGCGATGGTGGTGGGGGCGATGGTGGCGGCGGCGATGGTGGCGGTGGGGATGGTGGCGGCGGCGATGGTGGTGGTAGCAAGGGCGGCGGCGGCGATGGTGGCGGCGGCGATGGCGGTGGCGCAGAGGGCGGCGGCAGAAAGGGCGGCGGCGGCGATGGCGGCGGCGGCGATGGCGGCGGCGGCGATGGGGGCGGTGACAGGGGTGGCGGCGGTGATGGCGGCGGCGGCGATGGCGGCGGCGGCGATGGTGGCGGCGATGGTGGCGGTGGCGAGGGTGGTGGCGGCGAGGGAGGCGGCGGTGACGGTGGTGGTGGTGATGGCGGTGGTGGTGAAGGCGGCGGCGGCGATGGAGGCGGTGGCGATGGCGGCGGCGGCGTAGGTGGCGGCGATGGCGGCGGCGGCGAGGGCGAGGGCGAGGGCGGCGAGGGCGGCGGCGGAAACGGCGGCGGAGGAGAAGGCGGTGGCTTTGAGGGCGGCGTAAGCGGGGGCGGTAGTGGCGGAGGCGAAAACGGCGAGGGCGGCGGCGGTGGTGATGGTTCTGGGCTCCTCGGCAACGGGGGTGGGGGCGGCGACGGCTCAGGCGATGGCGGCGGCGACGGCGGCGGGGGCGATGGCGGCGGCGATGGCGGCGGCGGCGAGGGTGGTGGCGGCGAGGGTGGCGGTGAGGGGAGAGGAGATGGGGGCGGCGGAGAAGGCGGTTGCGTTGGTGGAGGCGAGGGTGGAGGCGGAGAAGGGGGAGGGGGAGATGGCGGTGGCGGAGATGGCGCAGGAGATGATGGTGGCGGAGGCGAGGGAGGCGGTGGAGAGGGTGATGGAGCCGAAGGAGGGGGTGGAGAGGGCGGTGGCGGGGACGGCGGTGGTGGCCATGGTGGTGGCGGCGATGGCGGTGGCGGTGATGGTGGTGGCGGCGATGGCGGAGGTGGTGACGGTGGGGGTGGCGATGGCGGTGGCGGCGATGGTGGCGGCGCTGCGGGCGGTGGCGGTGACGGAGGAGGTGGCGATGGCGGCGGCGGTAACGGCGGCGGCGGCGACGGCGGCGGCGGCGAGGGCGGTGGGCTCGGCGGCGGTGGGCTCGGCGGAGGTGGCGATGGCGGGGGCGGCGATGGCGGCGGTGGTGAGGGCGGGGGCGGCGATGGAGGTGGTGAGGGCGGCGGCGGCGAGGGTGGCGGCGGCGAGGGCGGCGGCGGAGCTGGCGGCGGTGGGCTTGGCGGCGGTGGCGATGGCGGTGGCGGCGACGGTGGTGGCGGTGAGGGCGTTGGCGGCGATGGCGGTGGCGGCGATGGAGGCGGTGGCGATGGGGGTGGTGGTGACGGCGGTGGCGGCGAGGGAGGCGGCGGTGAAGGGGGGGGAGGAGAAGGAGGGGGAGAAGTTGGTGGGGGCGGAGATGGCGGCGGTGGAGAGGGCGGCGACGGAGGCATAGGTGTGGGCGGTGGCGGCGAGGGGGGCTGCGTGGGCGGGAGCAACGGTGGCGGCGGCGAGGGCGGCGGTGAGGGTGGCGGTGGTGAGGGTTGCGGAGGCGAGGGAGGTGCCGATGGCGGCGGCGACGGGTCTGGGCTTAGTGGAGTCGGAGGCGGAGGCGGTGACGGTTCGGGCGACTCAGGTGAGGGCGGCGGCGGAGACGCGGGTGGAGGCGGCAAGGGAGGTGGCGACGTTGGAGGCGGCGGGGGTCGCGAGGGGTCTAACGCTGGCGTCGCCGGCGGAAACCTTGGTGGGGGCGGCGAGGGATGCGGCGAGGGGGGCGGAGGCGATGGCGGCGGAGGCGATGGCGGCTGCGAGGGCGGCGGCGGTAACGACGGCGGTTGGCTAGGTGGTGGCGGCGCGGGCGGCGGGGGCGAAGGTGCCACCACGGTGAGCTTGGGAATCTCGTACGTGTACGAGCAGCTCGGGTAAGCACTCGTGAAAGTGACGACGATGTCTGACGGTCCCACCGTAACGCCGGCGTTGGTGGCGGCCTGTTGCACTTGCTGCGTGCCGGCCAAGTAGGTCTGCACATTGGACTCGAAATCTGTGCACACGGCGAGGGAACGATAGCGGCGCTGGCGCGCGCACCCAATGCCGCAGCAGCTGCACAGATCGCCACTGCCAGTGAACGGCCCCGAGCCGGGGGCGTAGGGTGGCGGCGTCGGCGGTGGCCGCGGCGGCGCGGGCGGTGACGGTGGCGGCGATGGCGGAGGCGGCGATGGCGGGGGAGGCGATGGAGGGGGCGGAGAGGGCAATGGCGATGGTGGGGGCAGTGGCGAGGGTGGTAGCGATGGCGGCGACGAGGGCGGCGATGGCGGTGGCGGCGATGGCGGCGGCGGCGACGGTGGAGGTGGTGAAGGTGGCGGCGGTGAGGGTGAAGGCGATGGCGGCGGCGGCGATGGCGGCGGCGGCGATGGCGGCGGTGGCGATGGCGGCGGCAACGAGGGAGGAGGCGGCTGGGGGGGAGGCGATGGCGGAGGTGGGGAGGGGGGTGGCGGAGCCGGTGGAGGAAGAGGATTGAGGCCGGGCGCGTAAGGCGGCGGCGATGGCGGCGGCGGCGATGGCGGTGGCGGTGAGGGCGGGGGCGGCAAGGGGGGGGCGGCGACGGCGGCGGCGGCGATGGCGGCGGCGGCGACGGTGGCGGCGGTGAGGGAGGAGGAGGCGGCGACGGAGGCGGCGGAGATGGCGGTGGTGGCGAGGGTGGGGGCGAGGGGGGAGGAAAAGGTGACGGTGGCGGAGGTGGCGAGGGCTCGGGTACGAAGGGACTAGGCGGAGGCGGTGGGCTCGGCTCGGGGGAGGGCGGGGGAGGGCTCGGCGGTGGCGGCGAGGGCGGTGGAGGTGAGGGCGGCGGCGGCGAGGGCGGCGGCGGCGAGGGCGGCGGCGGCGATGGAGGAGGAGGTGCAGGCGGCGGCGGTGAAGGGGGAGGCGGTGAGGGCGGAGGAGGCCACGGCGGCGGCGGCGATGGCGGCGGCGGCGATGGCGGTGGGGAAGGCGGAGGAGGCGATGGGGGGGGTGGCAACGGCGGTGGCGAGGGCGGCGGCGGGCTGGGTGGGGGCGGTGAAGGCGGCGGCGGCCGTGGAGCCGCATTCGGAGTGTACGGCGGCGGCGAGGGAGGTGGCGGTGAGGGAGGTGGGGGTGAAGGCGGAGGAGGCGAAGGAGGTGGTGGCGAGGGCGGCGGCGGTGAGGGCGGCGGCGGCGAAGGCGGTGGTGGCAAGGGCGGTGGTGGGGAAGGAGGGGGAAGGTTCGGCGGTGGCGGAGAAGGTGGCGGCGGCGAGGGCGGCGGCGGCGGCGGCGAGGGTGGAGGCGATGGTGGGGGTGGTGAAGGAGGCGGCGGCGAGGGCGGGGGCGGGGACGGGGGGGGCGAGGGGGGTGGTGAGGGGGGTGGCGGCGACGGAGGCGGTGGCGACGGCGGTGGCGGCGCGGGCGGCGGCGCGGGCGGTGGCGGTGAGGGCGGCGGGGGCGAGGGTGGCGGCGGTGAGGGCGGCGGCGACGAGGGCGGCGGCGGGGATGGTGGCGGCGGAGAAGGCGGCGGTGGCGAGGGCGGCGGTGGCGAGGGCGGCGGAGGTGAGGGCGGCGGCGGCGAGGGCGGCGGCGATGAGGGCGGAGGAGGCGATGGCGGGGGCGGCGACGGCGGCGGCGACGGCGGCGGAGGTGAAGGCGGTGGGGGCGATGGCGGCGGCGGCGATGGCGGTGGCGGCGATGGTGGAGGGGAGGGTGGCGGGGGCGAGGGTGGCGGCGGTGAGGGTGGTGGCGGTGAGGGTGGCGGCGGCGATGGTGGGGGCGGCAATGGTGGCGGCGGCGATGGAGGAGGCGGCGATGGAGGCGGTGATGGAGGCGGGGGCGAAGGTGGCGGCGGCCTTGGCGGCGGCGGTGATGGTGGCAACGAGGGCGGAGGCGGTGACGGGGGCGGATTCCGAGGCGGCGGCGAAGGGTCGGGGGAAGTTGGCAAGGGTGGTGGCGGCGGCAACGGCTCAGGGGAGCTCGGTGACGGCGGTGGCGGCGAAAATGGTGGTGGCGGAGAGGGGGGGGGGGGGCTAGGCGGCAAAGAGGGCGGCGGCCAAGGCGGTGGAGAGGGGGGAGGTGGGGAGGGCGGGGGAGCCGAGGGGGGAGAAGAGGGAGGAGGAGGCGCAGGTGGCGGGGAAGGTGGTGGCGGGGACGGTGGCGTGTTGGGCGGCGGGGAAGGTGGTGGCGGGGAAGGCGGTGGTGGAGACGGTGGAGGCGGGGAGGGCGGTGGCGGAGAAGGAGGGGGCGGCGAGGGAGGCGGCGGCGAGGGGGGGGGGGGCGTGGGGGGCGGCGGGGAGGGAGGCGGCAAGGGCGGAGGTGGCGAGGGGGGCGGCGATGGCGGCGGAGGACTCGGCGGCGGAGGTGAAGGCGGCGATTCGGGCGGCGGCGAAGGGCTCGGCCCACTTGGTGGTGGCAGGGACGGTGGAAACGAAGGCGGTGGCGAAGGGGGGGGTGGCGACGGCGGAGGCAATAAGGGAGGCGAAGACGGCGGCGGTGGCGAAGGGGGCGGCGGGGAGGGCGGCGGCGGCGACGGCGGTGGGGGTGATGGCGGAGGTGATGGCGGCGGCGACGGCGGCGGCGGCGACGGCGGGGGTGGGATGGGAGGGGGCGAGGGTGGTGGAGGCGAGGGAGGGGGGGGTGAGGGGGGCGGTGAGGGTGGAGGCGGCGAAGGCGGCGGTGGCGAGGGTGGCGGTGGGGAAGGTGGTGGTGGCGCAGGTGGGGGTGCCGACGGCGGCGGCGGGAATGGCGGAGGTGGCGATGGCGGCGGTGGCGAGGGTGGAGGCGGCGACGGTGGTGGCGGCGAGGGCGGTGGCGGCGAGGGCGGCGGTTGCGAGGGGGGTGGCGGCGACGGCGGCGGCAGCGAGGGAGGTGGCGGCAAGGGCGGTGGGGGCGATGGCGGGGGCGGCGATGGTGGCGGCGGCGATGGTGGCGGCGGCGATGGCGGCGGCGGAGAAGGTGGGGGTGGCGATGGCGGAGGCGGCGATGGTGGTGGTGGCCAGGGCGGCGGCGGCGATGGTGGCGGCGGCGATGGCGGCGGTGCAGAGGGTGGTGGCGGCAAGGGCGGCGGCGGCGATGGCGGCGGTGGCGATGGTGGCGGTGGCGATGGTGGCGGTGGCGACGGTGGCGGCGGCGATGGTGGCGGCGGCGACGGTGGTGGCGGCGATGGCGGTGGCGGCGATGGTGGTGGCGGCGATGGCGGGGGCAGCGATGGCGGCGGCGGCGATGGCGGCGGCGGGGATGGCGGCGGCAGCGATGGTGGTGGCGGCGAGGGTGGGGGTGGCGATGGCGGCGGCGGTGATGGTGGTGGCGGCGATGGCGGCGGCGGCGAGGGCGGCGGTGGTAAGGGCGGTGGGGGCGAGGGAGGCGGTGGCGAGGGTGGCGGCGGTGACGGCGGCGGTGGTGAAGGCGGGGGCGGTGAGGGTGGAGGTGGAGATGGCGGCGGTAATAACGGCGGGGGCGGCGATGGTGGTGGCTGCGAGGGCGGAGGCGGTGAGGGTGGAGGCGGCGAGGGCGGTGGCGGCGAGGGTGGGGGCGGCGAGGGTGGGGGCGGAGACGGTGGAGGCGGGGACGGTGGCGGAGGGGAGGGCGGTGGAGGGGAGGGCGGCGGCGGCGAGGGCGGCGGCGGCGCGGGCGGCGGCGGCGAGGGTGGGGGAGGCGATGGAGGCGGTGGCGAGGGCGGAGGTGGAGAGGGTGGAGGCGGTACGGGCGGTGGCGGCGAGGGTGGCGGTGGCGAGGGCGGCGGTGGCGAGGGCGGCGGGGGAGAGGGTGGTGGTGGTGAGGGGGGCGGCGGCGACGGGGGTGGAGGCGACGGTGGAGGTGGCGATGGTGGCGGCGGCGAGGGAGGTGGAGGTGACGGGGGTGGCGGCGAGGGCGGTGGCGGGCTGGGCGGGGGCGGCAAGGGCGGAGGGGGAGAGGGGGGCGGCGGCGAAGGGGGCGGCGGCGATGGCGGTGGTGGAGAGGGCGGCGGCGGCGATGGTGGCGGCGGCGATGGTGGCGGCGGCGAGGGTGGCGGCGGCGAGGGCGGCGGCGGCGAGGGCGGCGGCGGCGAGGGTGGTGGAGGCGAAGGCGGCGGTGACAAAGGAGGCGGCGGCGATGGCGGAGGCGGCGATGGTGGCGGCGGTGAGGGCGGCGGCGGCGAGGGTGGAGGTGGTGAAGGCGGTGGCGGCAATGGCGGTGGTGGCGATGGCGGGGGTGGCGATGGTGGCGGAGGCGAGGGTGGAGGTGGTGATGGGGGTGGCGGCGATGGCGGCGGTGGCGATGGCGGCGGTGGCGATGGCGGCGGCGGCGATGGCGGCGGCGGCGATGGCGGCGGTGGCGATGGCGGCGGCGGCGATGGCGGCGGTGGCGAGGGGGGCGGCGGCGAGGGGGGCGGCGGGGATGGTGGTGGCGGCGCTGGCGGCGGTGGCGAGGGGGTGGCGGCGATGGCGGCGGTGGCGAGGGGGGCGGCGGCGAGGGGGGCGGCGGCGAGGGGGGCGGTGGGGAGGGGGGCGGTGGCGATGGCGGCGGTGGCGAGGGGGCGGTGGCGAGGGGGGCGGTGGCGATGGCGGCGGTGGAGAGGGGGCGGTGGCGAAGGCGGCGGCGGCGAAGGGGGCGGCGGTGATGGCGGAGGCGGTGATGGCGGCGGCGGCAATGGCGGCGGCGGGCTTGGGGGCGGTGGGCTTGGTGGCGGTGGCGAGGGAGGTGGCGGACTTGGCGGCGGCGAAGGGGGCGGCAAAGGGGGCGGTGAGGGCGGCGGTGACGGGGGCGGTGGCGAGGGTGGCGACAAGGGTGGTGGCGAGGGGGGCGGCGGCGAAGGGGGTGGTGGCGAGGGCGGCGGCGAGGGCGAGGGCGGCGAAGGCGGCGGTGGCGAGGGCGGCGGCGGCGAGGGCGGCGGCGGCGAGGGCGGCGGCGGCGAGGGCGGCGGCGGCGAGGGCGGCGGCGGCGAGGGCGGCGGCGGCGAAGGCGGCGGTGGTGAAGGTGGGGGAGGAGAGGGCGGCGGCGGAGAGGGGGGCGGCGGCGAGGGCGGTGGGGGCGCGGGCGGAGGGGCGAGGGCGGCGGTGGCGAGGGAGGCGGTGGCGAGGGAGGCGGCGGCGAAGGAGGTGGCGGGCTGGGCGGCGGTGGCGAGGGGGTGGCGGGCTCGGCGGCGGCGAGGGGGGCGGCGAGGGGGCGGCGGCGAGGGTGGGGGCGGTAGGGGGGGGGGCGGCACAGGCGGCGGCGAGGGAGGGCTCGAGGGCGGCGGGGGGGGGGGGGGCGGTGAGGGGGGGGTGGAGACGGGGGGGGCGGGCTGGGCTCTGGCGGGAAGGGTGGCGGCGGAGTGGGTGGCGGCGAGGGTGGCGGCGAGGGCGGCGGCGGCGAGGGCGGCAGGGAGGGAGGCGGCGGCGAGGGCGACGGCGAGGGCGGCGGTGGCGAGGGCGGCGGCGCGGGTGGCGGGCTGGGCGGCGGCGGGCTGTAGCCTCCAGGCCAAGCGGGCGGCAGTGGCGGCGGCGGGCCGGGAGGCGGCGAGGGCGGCGGGTCGCTCGGTGGCGGCGAGGGTGGCGAGGGTGCGTTCGGTGGGAGGCTGGGAGGATCCGGAGGCGCGCGCGGCGGTGGCGCGGGTGGGAGGAGCGCGACGGCGTAGGTCGTCGTGGCTGCGTCGGCTTCAACTCCCAGCTCGTTGGCGACGACGAGGTCGAGCGCATTGATGAGCGCGTGTGCGTCTTCCCCTGTTCCAATGTCATAGGCCTCCAGGTGGACCGACGTGGAGCGCGCCAGCACAGCGGCCTTCATGTTGCGGAAGATGATGCCTGACACGTTGAGTAGTGCGAGCGCCTCGTCGGTCGCGCCCGACTCTTCGGCGGCCGTCCCGTTGGCATTCATGTCATCGTCTGGCTCGTAGGCGCGCGTCACCGCAAATTCGAGCACAAAGGCGCAACCGCCGTCGTCGAGTGTGGCCGAGGCATCGTAGTTGCGCGCGGCGGGATCGGTACAGCCGGCATAGTCGCACGAGCCATCGTCTGCCTGCGCGTATGGATCGAAATTGGCGGCAGCCGTATCGGTGCAGCCGGCCGAGCTCTCCGTTTGGGTGCGTCGGCCGCGGCCGTTGGCGCGCGGCACACGGCTCGCCGGCCACGCATCAAGCCGCCGGCGCCGACTGCTGCTGCCATCGCCGGCGCGGTCGGCAAGCCGCGTGATGGTGGCCACCTTGCCCATGCTCTTGCCCGCCAGCCACTCGAGCTCGACATAGCACGCGGGCTCGCCCGCGCACACGGCACGGTCGACCGCGTCGATCCATGCGCGTACCTCGTCGCCGCTCGAGACATTTACGTCGATGGTGAGATACCAGCTCCGCTCGATGGTGACACGCGCGACCCCCGTCGCGCCTGCGATCACCGCTGCTAGTGACGCCGCGATTCGCGAAGCGTTGTTCGTGTTGTTGAAGCGCTCGTTCTGGGCGAGCGTCACGGTGACGACGGCCGTCACGCCGAAGCCTCGCGGCGCGGCAGGTGATGGTGGTGGCGGCGGCGCAGGTGGCGCGCGAGGCGGCGCTGGCGAGGGCAGCGCAGGCGGCGGTGCCGGCGAGGGCGGCGGCGGTGGGCTCCAAGGCGGCGCAGGCGGTGCGGGCGGCGGTGCGGGCGGCGAGGGCGGCGCGGACGGCGGAGGTGGCGGCAGAGGCGGCGCGGGCGGCGGCGCAGATGGCGGCGAGGGACGCACACAGAGCCAGGCCGAGCGCAGCCCGAGCGCTGCCACGAGCGCGTCGTCGCGCGCCGCCGCAATCTCATCGACTAGCACCGGCTTGGACGCGAGCCCAGCGCCCAGCCCGGTGAGCGGCAGCCGGAGGGTCGCGCGCACGCCCTCCGCAGGAAAACCACCACCCTCGCTCGCGTTTAAGCGCAGCGAGACCAAACGCGTCGCCGCGGAGCCGTACCCCAAGGCCCCGCGCGGCGCCGGCTCGAGCGCGACCGCGGTCAGCCGCACGCTCCTCACCCCGTTGCCGCCACTGCCAAATCCGCCGACCACGCACGCGGCGCCGAGCCGCGTCGGGAGCCAGGCCTCCTCGCGGCCGCCAGGCGGCCAGCCGGCGGGAGCGAGCGGCTCCAACAGCGCCGCCGCCGACGTGAGTGACAGGTTGAGCGCCCAGCGCTCGCCTGCCGCCGCCGCCAAGCCGTCGGGCGTGACGACTCCCTCGGCGGAGCACGCCACATCGGTCGCGCGCAGCGCAAGCTCGGGCACGGCGAGCCCGCAGCCGCCCGCGTCTGCGCATGCACCCGCGAGCCTCGTCGCAGTGCGCATCACTTCCTCGTGCATCGATATCCCGCGCGAGCGGTCCACGCCAGAACGTAGGCTCAGCTCTCTGAGCGCTCCAGCGGCGGTGCCGAGCGCTCTCGCAAGCGCCTCCGCGGCCCTGCCAAAGCCTGGCTCGCCGGCGGCCGCGCGCAGCGCACCAACCAGCGCACCCAGCGTGCTTAGTGCCGCAGCGAGGCCTTCGGCCTCCACCTCGGACCGAACGGCCAGCATCTCCGAGAGAGCGAGCCCCGCGATCTCGAGCTGAGCGCTGCCGGAGAGTAGGGCCCGCACGCGGCCGTAGCGGGTCAGGAAGGCCCGGCGCGCCTCTGTGCGCGCGGCAGCCTGCGGAAGGGAGGCTGGTAGAGAAGGGAGCGAAGGCAGGGGGGAGCGGGACGCGCGAGAGGAGCTAGAAGAGAGGGAAGAGACGGAAGAGAGAGTGTTGAGAGTATCGGCCGCGAGAGAAAAGAGGCGTGTGGCCTCTGTGGGGTCGAGTGAGGGCGCGCGGGTGGAGGCGTCGAATGCGGAGAGGAGGGGAGGACCTCGGGCCGCCGGTGGTGGCAGCGCCGCCGCGCAGAGGAGGAGAGCCAGCGGCGGGGGAACCATCCCGGTGGGAGGCCCTCCTCCTCTCTCCGCCGCTCTCCGCTCTCTCTCTGTTCTCTCGCTCGCTCGGGGTGGCCGCCCTCGCACGCGATATGTGGAAGGGCGGTTTATTAAGTTATAAGGGGGATGCGGCCACGTATCAGACGCCTCCCCGCGTCAGGCGGGGGCAGCTCCCAAGGCTGGAATGTGAATAAAGTCTGCGTGAGACTAACGTAACGGATAGTGGAGCACGGGTGCGCCGGCCCTCTCCTGCTCTCCATCTGCAGGGGTGAGAAGAGAGAGAGGAGGAGGAGAGAGGAGAGAGAGTATTTGTGTGAGAGAGAGGGAGAGAGAGAAGAGAAAGAGAGAGAGAGAGAGAGAGAGAGTGGGAGGAAGAGAGAGAGAGAGAGAGGGAGAGAGGCTCACACACGGCTCGATGGTTGCTCAGTTTATCACATTGAGAAGGAGAGAAACTCTGTGAGAAAGAGGTGTGTACGAGTGTGTGAAGAACACCACACGGTCCGAAGAAGAAGGAGAGAGATAGAGAGGGAGAGAGAGGAGAGAAAGAAAGAAGAGAGAGGCGAAGGAGCCCCCCTCGTTGCAATAACAAAACCACTCGTTTAATACAGAAGTAAGCTCGCTCTCTCAGCGTCAGAGAGGAGAGAGAGAGAGAGAGCTGAGGGGTCGCCTCTGTGGCGCCGCCGACGCGAAGGAAACCGACAAACGGCCGCCCCCCCCCCCCGCCACAAAAACAAAAAACCAAAAAAACAAAACCCCTCCGCGCGGCGGTTTTCGCCACGGCGCCGCGCGCGGGAGACGGGAGGAAAGGGGTCTCCCCACCCTAGATGTTAAACACAGGAACAGTGTGTTTCTACGAGAGCCAAACACAGCCGTGTTTCACCGTGTTTCAAACCTGTCGCATTCGCGAGCCTCTGCAGGCTATTTCGCTATTTTCCGCTCTACCGTTATAACCGCGATGGTAAATCATCAATCTTCGTTCTTATGTCTATCTCTACGTCTACGACGGCTTCACGCTTCTATCAATCACTACACTTCATTCAATGTTGGTCTACCATTATATCCACGTGGCCAAGCAGCTTCTACAGGCTTCTTTCTACTCGGAATATGAATATGCTCTAGCTCTGGACTGATCACCCAGGCATGGAGATCAAGGGAGTAGTAAGCACGTGTCGATGAAGACCAAGGAAGTAGCGAGCATCTTGCTTGCTAAAGTACACCCTCAAGAACCTCCAGCGTCTAGACTCTGTAAGTCTGACACCTCTGTAAGCTTCTAGACTTTTTAAGTCTACCAGCTACTCCATGGCTAAGCTACGAAAAGCTATAGGTAAAGTGCACGCCGCTGTGCTCGCGTTGAGACGCTATTCGCCGATGAATCTTGTAGGATCTTCACTAAGCATGGATGAATCCCTTTCGCGCCTTTTCTGTGTGCAATCCTTCTCTAGGACGACGAGTTCTCTTCTGGCCAATTGGTTCCTTCTTTGCTCTCTCTGTTGACCCACCGTGGCTTTCGCTCCCGTGTTTATTACGTGTTGCCCTTGTTTATGTTAGAAAGTGGTGTGGCGTGTCTTCGTACGCACCCAGCAGCCGTCGCAGCGCTCTGCGATCGAAGCCGTACCGTGACCCCTCGTACCCTTGAGCCCTACTGCCTTGTGTGTGGTCTCTCGCTAGAAATCACCCACTAAAGATTGATTCAATCTGTTCCTATCTATGGACCCATCACCGCCCTCTGCACCGCCAAATCCGCCCTCGCCGCCGCGCGCGGACCCCGTCACCACTGCACCCGTGCCCAAGCCTTCCCAAGTATCTTCACCCGCTACCCAAGTTGATAGGCCGCCTACGGACGCGTGGGTTGCCAAGGATGGAGTCTCAGGAGCCTTACCCGGATCCTGGGAACAGTCCATCTCCACAAAACCGCGTGTCTCGGTTGTTGTCGGACTAGGTGGATTGGTATCCTGTCGGCCTCTGTCGCCCTCGTTCCTCGCCCCAGTCGCTCCTCGCTCCCTCGTTCTCGCTCTCGCTCTCGCTCCGTCGTAACAAGCAATCTTACAACACCAACCAAATCCACTCACTCACCCACTCACACTCGATATCTGCTATGTCCGCTCCGTCCTCGCGCTCGCTAGGCCCAGGTCAGGATTTCGGAAATTTTTTTTCAAAATTTGGGGGTGGGTTTACTCACAGATTTCGGGGCGAAATTTCGCAAAATTTGGGGGGCTCCTGCAGCGCCCTCGCAAAATTTGGGGGCTCCTGCAGCCCCCCCCCCCCCCCCGCCCCCATCACTCCCATCACCCCATCTCCCATATCCATATCCTAACTTTAACTTAGGGGAAGGGGGGATCCTATACCTAGGGAGAAGGGCGGGGGGGGGGGGGGGGGGTAGTAAGTAGTAAGGGCGGGAGGCGGGAGAGAGAGGGGAGAGGGTAGGGTAGGCTAAGAGTGAAGGGCGGGAGAGGGGGGTAAGAAAGGGCGGGAGAGGAGGGGTAGTAAAGGCGGGAGAGGGGGGGGGGAGCCGCGGGGGCGCCGGAGAGAAGAGAGCGAGAGAGCGCGAGCGCGATCCGCAGACCGCAGCCCGCAGACCATCATGTTTGGCGATGGACAAATGAGTGCCTTGGCCGATCAGATTCAATGTGGGTTGATGTTGCGGTATAATCACACCGGTGACCTTGAGTAAGGAGTGAGTAATATGTTAGTAGAGTACGTGTGTGATGTGTGTCATTGTGCAAGTACTTTAATAATTAACGTTGCGCGTTGCGCAAACGAGAGTCAATGAGTGTCAATCCTCGCTCTATCTAGGTGAAAAGTGAAAAGCCCATTCATGTAGCCAAATACAGATAGCAGCGGCGGCGGGGCTATATGCAATGTGCTATATAGTATAGGTAGCTAGGTCAGGCTAGCGCGCGAGCGCGGGAGCGCTCGCACCTCGCAAAATATTTGCGAAATTTGGGGCAGTGAACGCGAAATCTGAGCGAAATATCCGAAGAAATTTGGGCGGGTTTCAAACGAAATTCTGACCTGGTCCTATCGCTCGCCCTCGCCACTGCCCGCCATCTATCTTCCAGCCATGGGAAATGATCAGCCCGTCCAGCCCGCCAATTACCAAAATACCGTGCCTTCCGCCGCCTACCTTCCGTCCCATCCGGTTCCTTAACCTCCACTCCCACTCCGTCAAGACTTGACCATGAATGCAAGCCGGGGCGCTCAGATGACCCGCCCGCCCGCCCCCGGGCTCTGCCGGGGTCTCTGCAGGGCCTGCAGGCACATCTTCACCTGCGTCTTCACCTGCGTCTTCACCTGCGTCTTCACCTGCGTCGGCGTGCGGCATCGGCCAGCGGCTCAGTGCAGGTGCGCATCTTCCCAGTCGGAATTTTTTTTATTTACTCTCTATGAGTCGACACACCGCGCGGCCGTCGGCGTCCGCCACCGCGCCGGCGTGTAGAAGCCTCTCTACAATAAAACCCGCCCTCCTCCGCACCCACGGCCGCCGGCCTCTTCCGTCCCTCTCCCCTCTCTCTCTCTCTCTCTCCCGCCCCCTGTTCTTTTAAGTAAACGGCCGTCACACTTTAATCTCCTTAGAGGTTCCCGCAGAGAGAGAGAGGAGCACTCGAGGGAGAGAGAGAGAGAGATTATGACGCCTCTTCTCCCTCTCCTCTCTCTCTCTAAATCAACCCACCCCTCTCCCTCTCCCTCTCTCTCTCTCTCTCTCTCTCTCTCTCTCTCTCTCTCTCTCTCTCTCTCTCTCTCTCTCTCTCTCTCTCTCTCTCTCTCTCTCTCTCTCTCTTCTCTATCCTTTCTTCTCTCTCCTCTCTCTCTCTCTTCTCTCTCTTCTCTCTCTTCTCTCTCTTCTCTCTCTTCTCTCTCTTCTCTCTCTTCTCTCTCTTCTCTCTCTTCTCTCTCTTCTCTCTCTTCTCTTATCTCTCATCTGTTCTCCTCTCCTCTCTCTCACTCCCTCCCTCCATCCCTCTCTCCCTCCCTCCATCCCTCTCTCCCTCTGTCTTCTCTGTCTTCTCTCTCTTCTCTGTCTTCTCTCTCTTCTCTCTCTCCCTCTCTCTTCTCTCTCTCCCTCTCTCTTCTCTCGCTTCTCTCTCTTCTCTCTCTTCTCTCTCTTCTCTCTCTTCTCTCTCTTCTCTCTCTTCTCTCTCTTCTCTCTCTTCTCTCTCTTCTCTCTCTTCTCTCTCTTCTCTCTCTTCTCTCTCTTCTCTCTCTTCTCTCTCTTCTCTCTCTTCTCTCTCTTCTCTCTCTTCTCTCTCTTCTCTCTCTTCTCTCTCTTCTCTCTCTTCTCTCTCTTCTCATTCTTCTCATTCTTCTCTCTCTTCTCTCTCTTCTCTCTCTTCTCTCTTCTCTCATCTCTCATCTCTCATCTCTTCTCTCTCCTCTCCTCTCCTCTCCTCTCCTCTCCTCTCCTCTCCTCTCCTCTCCTCTCCTCTCCCTCCCTCCCTCCCTCCCTCTCTCTCTCTCTCTCTCTCTCTCTCTCTCCCTCTCCCTCTCTCTTCTCTTCTCTCTCCTCTCTCGCTCTCCTCTCTTCTCTCCCTCTCCCTCTTCTCTTCTCTTCTCTCTCCTCTCTCTCTCTCTTCTCTCTTCTCTATCCTCTCCCTCTCTTCTCTCTCTTCTCTCTCTCCCCCCCTCTCTCTCTCTCTCTCCCCGCCGACGCCTCGCGCCCCGCCGCCGCCGCCCCGCTCTCTCTCTCTCTCTCTCTCCCCGCCCCTTTCCACCCGAGGCCCCTCCTTTCCACCCGAACACCACACCGATTATTGCCATAAACAGAGACTTAATAACACTCTCAAGAGGGTCTCCGCGCCACTCTCCTCATGTTCCCCGTCCCCCCCTTCCCAGGCGATTTATTCTCTTAACTCGCGTATACAAATCTTGTGGCGGAGGGTCCTCCGCGGCCCGCTCTCGTCGCGCTCCTTGTTCCCCCCCCCTCAAGGGCTTCCCTCCTCCCCCCCAGCCTCCCTCCTCCCTCCCTCCCCGCGTCGCGCCGCGCGCGCTCTTCCTCCTCCCCCTCCCCTCCCCCATTCCGATGCTCTCTGTCCTCCTCTTCAGCGGCGCTCTGCTCCCTCCCCGGTGGGTAGCTCCCGCTTCTCTTCCCTCACAGCCCCAGAGAGCCAACCGAGGG
The DNA here is from genome assembly GCA_018136815.1 of Isochrysis galbana. NCBI lineage: Eukaryota > Haptophyta > Isochrysidales > Isochrysidaceae > Isochrysis > Isochrysis galbana. The sequence goes on from CM030932.1 coordinate 446,115, forward strand.
CCTTCTCTCTCTCTCGCCATCCCTCCCTCACCCTCTCTCCCTCCCTCCCTCTCTTTGTCCCCCTCCCCCTCCCGCTTCCCCCTCTCTCCCGCTCTCGCTCTCGCTCCTTCCCCTTCTCTCTCTCACACAAGTCTCTCCCACCTACCCTCACCTCGCTTTCCCCCTGCCTCTGCCTCGCCTCTCCGCGCCTCTCTCTCACCCCCCCTCTCCCTCTCTCTCTGGCCTCCTCTCGCTCTCCCTCCTTTGTCAACGCTCTCTTCCCTGCTCTCCGCCTTCCCTGCCGCCGCCCTCACCGCCCTCTTTCCGCTCGCCCCCGCCTTCTCCCCCCTTGCCTCCTATTCCTCCCCCTCGTGCCCCCCCCCCCTTGCTCTCTCGCCCTCTCGCCTTCCTGCGCGCAGGTCGAGGGCGGGAGCGAGCACGCGCACGCCACGACTCACCTCTCTCTTCTTCCCACTCACCCTCCCCGCTCCCGTGGCTCTCCCTTTCCGGCCGTCGTGCCAAGCGCGCCTGTCTTCGCTGTGCCTCACCGCCGCCGAAAGGGCACCCACGCCGCGCCGCGCGCCGCCGATCTCCCCTTGCCCCTTGGCGTGACCGCCCGTTCGCCGCTCCACAGCGTGTCGAGCATCGCGCGCGCTGGCTCGCCCCGCCTCTCGGCCGCAGCCGAGCCCAGCGATCACGGCGGCGGCGAGCCGCCGCTCCCGTCGTCGAGCCGTCGTGCTGCCGAGCGCTCCCCCTCATCGTCTCGGCTCTCGGATGAGGAGGACGGCCGCTCCTCGTCGGAGCGTGCGACATCGGGTGGTGGCAGCGGCGGCTCGGCGCTGCTCGAGGAGTCCGACTTCTCGGTCAATACCATCCTCAAGCAGCTCGAATCGATCCAGCAGGGCACGCCCAAGAACATTGTCATCCTTGGCACGCGCCATTGCTCCTTCCTCCACCAGCAGATCATCGAGCTGCTCTCGTGCGCCGCGCCACACCCCTCCTGCGCAGGCCGCGTGCGCACTGTGGCGGGCCGTGCGGCGGGCACGCCGGCTGGTTTGGCAGCGGAAGGCTTGTGAGAGGGCTCGCGCGGTGGGGTGGGGTGGGGTGGGGGGAGAAGGAGGAGGGCGCGCACGCGATGACGACAGCGGGCGGGCAGGGTGCGCGGTGCCCACCGCCCTTCTGCGCCCGCCTTGCAGATATGCGCTTGTGCTTTCCGAAAACCACCTCTACACATCTGGCGCGACGGGTACGCATGCAGCGGCCATCCGTGGCGCTCTGCGCGCCGAAAACCAGGAGCTCCTGACAGTGATCCTGCCGCAGACCGTTCGCCGGCAGCCACGAGAGATCCGCGACCTCCTTGGCCAGGTGAGTGCGGAGGACTGATCTTGCCCACGGCGCCGACGACGCGCTGTTTCGCGCTCCGCGCTCGCCAATCATGCCCGCGCGCCCACGGCCGCGCAGGTCAAAAACGTAATTGAGCTCGGCCACGATGAGCTGCCACTCGACGCCGCCTCGCGGATATGCAACTCAGAGTTGCTGGCGCTCGGTGAGCCGGCGCACTCAGACTGGCGCCCGCCGTCAGGCTCCCCTGCTCACCCCTCGCTTGTCTCCTCGCTCCACGCGCTCCGCAGGCGACCAGCTTATCGTGTTCGCATTTCACGATTCGAAGACGCTTCGCGAGACCATCGAGGAGGCCAAGGCGCTCTCGCTGCTCGTGACCACCCTCTACCTCGACTGAGTACGATCCGCATGCCCGTTTGCCGTTGCGTTGTCCTCCATGATGTTCGCCGCCGCTGCTGGGGGCCACCGCCCCTAGGGGAGCGAGTGGGCAGTGACATGTGCACCGCCGTGCCCGCTGGCCGACCCGGTCTTTGCGCGGCACACACGAGCGAGCAAGAGGCGCGAGCGCGCAATGTGCGCGCGGCTCCGAGGGGCCGCCGACGGGGTCGCGCGGCGTACCCTCGACGTGGAGCTGGTGAAGACGAAGTGGCACGCGCCAGCCGTCTAGTCTCTTCATCTGGTGGCACGTCGCACAGATTGCGCTGGGGACCGCTAAGAGCGCGTGCAGGCCTAGACCGCCGCTAAATGGGAGTCCGCTGTGGCCAACAACCAGTAACTCGACCCAACGAGCTGTAAATTTTTTTATTCGGAGTGCAAGACTGCTACGGCAAGAGAGGCCATGCTTAGGGCGGGGGCACGAGCTCATGCTTGGAGCGGAAAGGTCGTGTAGTGCTAGTGTGCATGTATGAAAGTCGCATTGGTCTCTGATTTGCCGTCCTACTCTCACCGCTCTCTTCCGTCGTTGTCGTCTTCTTCGCACCTTCTTGGGGTCTGCTTTGCTGCTGTCTTCGGCTTATTTCAGCTTAGTTTTTCTGCATGATGCCCCCCCGCTGGGTAGGGCGTGGAGTATAGATAAAAAACCTTTAATGCTCTCGCCTCGCTCGCGGCCACTCTCTTCCCTCTTGCTCCTCCCTCCTCCCAGCGTCCAGCCCGCCTTCCGGCATCTCCCCTCGTACTGTACTTAAGGGCTCGGGGTGTGGTGTGGGGGCGGTAGTGTGTAGTGTCGAGTAGGAGTGCTCCTGCGCCCCTACGCTGTGGCCTCGTTCTCCTCTTCCTCTTGGAACTAACTTTATAGTTGGACGCGATGGAGCGCGCCGGCGCGACTCCCCTCTCTTTCGGGCCCCCCGCCGAGGGCGGCCCCCCTGCCCCCATGGACCAGTCGCTGGCGAAGCGACCGCGCCCACCCTCAGAGGCCGAGCAGGTGCGTGCGACCCGCGTCGCACCACACGGCCCGTGGCCTTGGCCACACCACCCACAGCAGCCATGCTGGCCTCCCCCATGGGAGGCAGCAGACTGCAGGCCACAGAAGAACAGCATCATGCGGACAAGACCGACGCTCCAATGGGCATGCCTTATGGCAGAGGCCCCTCTCACCCTGGCCAGGGCCGCGCCGCCTCGGCGGCGCGGCTTAAGGCTGGGTGGCCCTCATGGGCACAACACATTGACAAACACCAACATCTCAAATGCGCATACACAACTCTGTCCACACAGAGGGAGACTGACAGGCACGACGCCCAGACGCCACGTACGAACAACACTCCCCCCGACTCCTCACCACCCCCTACCGGCAACACTGACCTCCCCACCGCCCGCACCTGACTTTCAGGAACCTGACTCTGAAGGCGAAGATCAACAAATGGATTCAGACGCCACCTACGAACTGTCGTTCCACCAGACGGGCGACCTTGTCCTCCACGACACGACGGTCTATGCGGCCATCGTCGAGCTTCTCCTAGAGCTTGAGGGCGTCGACCCTGAGCCTGACTTTTGGGCCCGCTCAGCCAGGGGCCCGTGGCATATCGCCGTCAACGAAGACTGCGCTCAACAATTCCAAGCCCGCTACGGACTCCAGACTACAATCCGCGTCCACCAAGTCGACGTAGCGATTCAAATCAAGATAGAATCCATCGAGAACAAACTCAACAAAAAAGGCACCTCGAACCGCAAGGCGCTCTACGAGGCCCTCCAAGACGTAGCAGCGCACTTCGTGGTAGAAGCGGACGGGCTGGCGCAAGCCTCGAAAATCACCCTAAGCACACTCGTCAAAGCCGTCGAAAAAGAAGGCCTAACGTTCCTTAAAGGAAACCGCGAACGCATGAAGCTGGAAGGTGAGTCGGGCACCTTTGTGTCCAAGGTGGCTCACTCCACGCGCTGGCACCTTTACGTCGCAGCAACCCAAGGGTCCTTCCTCACAAGCAACTTCCCGCGCAAACTCCTACTCAATGTCGACAACACGGTCATCCCGGTGAACTACGCCGTACGCGCGTGTAAGGCGCTGGAGATGCCCCAAGGACTCCAATCCCAACACAAACTGATGATACATGGTAGTCTCAGGGGCTGCAAAGGATGGCGCCCGGAGGTCGCGCGCAACCTCCAGCCGGCACATCGGCGCTGCCTCTGCGACGCAGAGGCGGCCAAACGCAAGGCACGCACCGAAGCGTGGAAGCTCGCACCTCGTCCCAAGTGGCTCCGGCAAGAGTGCGGGACCGGATGGACTACCGGCAGAAGTATACAAGGCGCACGACGAGCTAGCGGCACCAATATTGACTAAATTGTATAACCTAGCACTAGACAAGGGGACACTTGCGTACACGATGCGGGAAGGCGCGACGAGGAAAATCTTTGACGCCATAGATGCAATCGCCGACTATACCCCGGACGCAAACAGGTCAAGAAAGCAGAAAACAAAGGATAGGCTATTTGCATACCCGAACGCGACCACCCCCGACAGCCTAAAAGCTCTATACATAATAGCTTGGAGATACATAATAAGAGACTTTTACATAGTGGAATTCGAGTCATACGAGTATCACTACATACCTACTCTAGAATCCACACTGACAAGGTTCACTATCCTAGTGAGAGGACTTGCCCGACTAGACGCCCATCGCCTAGTGCGCACCTGCACGGCGGCCCGGGGCAGAAAACCTAAAATTAAAAAACCGTCAGAGCTCAGCACACCCATATTCACAGAAGACGACAAGGGCAAGCTCCAGATGAACGACAACCTCGGCCTCGTGGCGACAGCACTCGGCCTCGCCGAAAGACTGGCCTGAGGCCGGAACACATCTCCCCCCCCCCCCCCCCCCGGACAAAACACACGCGAAAACGACAACGCGACAAGCGAAAGACAACTCACCATCGACGAGACAACAGTGTCCGCAAGACAGTCTCAGCTGGCCACCCGGAGGCACAGGAGGAAGGAGAGAACAGAACACCGGGGGCCGGTACACCCCGCCCGCCCCCACCCCCCCCGCAACCTGGGCCCCTAAGTAGAGCACGAGGGGAGTCGCCGCAAGGCGGGAAGTGAGGGAGAGGAAGGGAAAATGGGCGTGGCTACAGTAGTTAAACCCATGGCCACGCGCGAGGCGAGAATTTTAAAAGGTTTTTTTTTTCTCTCCTCTTCCTCTTGGTGCCGCTAAGTTCACGGTGGTGACTGGTGAGTGCGCTCAGCTCCAACTCATGCTCATGCTCATGCAAAGCAGGGGCCAGAGCATAAGGTTGACCGACAAGGCCCCTAGAGAGGCGTTGGAGCCCGAGGGGGAGAGAGGGCACGAGGTGCCTCCCCCATGTGAATTGAGTAAGGTACAAGTACTAAGTATTTACCGCACTACTTAGCACTTAGCTTGTTGTTGTTGACGCCCTTGACACAGGCCAAGGGCGCAAGGGGTTATTCGGTTCCTGTGTGCTCGTTGAGCCCCAGGCCCCTCCTCGGTACCCCCCTCGCCCGCTCTGTCAACCCCTGCGTTCCGTCTTAAGTCAGCCTTGAATGTCCATTGCCCACTTCCCCCCCCCCCCCTTTCTTGTTCGCATCAAAAGCGTTCCTACTTCCTGCACGTCAAGCACTCCACAACCCGAACCTCTACCCACACAACCAGGCGTCAAGCAGATATGAAGGGCAGGGCAGGGGACGGGAGGGACAGAGGGCGGCATTCGCGGTTAGCGGAGGGCGTCGACGGTGAGAACGAAAAAAAGTGACAAAAACAGATCAGCCACAAAGTGTGTTGATGGACCACAAGACTGCACAACACAAAACACCCGACACACTTGGCCGCAAGATCGAGATGGGAGGGCCCGCAGTCGGGCTCGCCGTCCAAAGGTCGCAGCCGTGGGACGTGGACGCAAGCGGGAAAATCTCTGCCGGCTCTGCCGCCGCCATTGGAAACAGCGAGGGGACTCCGCAAAGGCTGCGATGGGGTGCCGCGAGCGGGCGAGGCACATGCACGGATCCTCCGAAAGTCGCGGCGGCGCTACCACAATCTACGAGATGCCGAGCAACGCCCGCGGTGGGGAGCGCGTGCGGACAACGGCGCGCCCATGCGGGGCGCCGTCATGGCCGAACAGCGTCCGGCCGATCTCGGGTGCGCCCACACCCGGCTCGAGGGCGGCGGTATGCACTCGCCGGCTACGCGGCAATCGCCTCAGCGTGCTCCGCCAGAACATCAGCGAGCTTGGCTGCCGCTCCTCTGCTCGGTCGCTCCACGGTCGGCTCGGCAGACAGCTCCGAGTCGCTCGGCGCGTCGACGGTGGCCGCGAGCGACTCGGCCGACTCATCGTGCCTCGCGCCCACCAGCTCGTTCCGTCCGCCGCGTGTGCTGCTCTCTTCGTCTCGCACGGCCGTGTCGTCGGACTGCACCCAGAGCTGCGCGGATGCCGAATGCAAAGGGTAGCCAGAGTACCGTTTGCTCAGTGAGAGTCGGACGGGAGAGGTGGGGGGAGCGTGGTCAAGACCCATCCTGCGGAGAGCGCTCTGAGCATCGCGCTGCGCCTGAAGATGTTCGAGGTAATGCTCGAGCTCTGCCTCGGTGGAGAGGCCGGGGGAGGAGGGAGAGGGGGCGGTGGGCGGAGGGGGAGGGGTGGGGCGGCGCGCGAGGAAGCGCATGTGGAGGGGGGGGGGGGGGGGGGGGGGGGAGGGAGAGAGAGAGAAAGGAAGGAACCCAAAGGGCGGCGCGGCGGAGAGCGGAGAATTCTATTAATAGCGGGTTGAGGCTTGTGGATGGACATGCCTTAGTTCTTTTTTCTGGTGGTGCCCTTGTCGCGCTCGTCCCCTCCCCATCCCCAACCTCAAAGAGCACCTTCACCATGTGCGGGCTATGCAGCGTGCCCTTGCCGAGCATCGTCACGACGCCCATGCCGAGGGAGTTGTGGATTACCCTCGCGCCCTGCTTCAGGATGATGTCGGCCCGGGACATAATGTCATCCGGGTTCTCGTCGTCCTCGTCCTTAGGCCGGTCACTCACGCTTTTTAACAACTATTTTCCATCCCTCCTGGGTGTCCAAGGATTCCCCAGGGACCCCCCTTACCTGCCCCCCCTCCCCCCCCCCCCCCCCCCGCGAACCCCCTCTACCCCACGAAAATCCATGGCGTCGGTGAGTGACTCCCCCGCCTTGTCCGGCCCATGGAGGTCTATTTTGGGAGAATGGGAGGATTGCGCGCGTGAGGGAATCAAAGCAGTGAATGTCGGGCGAATCCCCATAAGAAACGCGGAGGTTCCGCGTCGGCCGATCGCCGGCTGTCGGCCTCGCAATGGCTGCCAGCTGGTGAGGAGCCCAAGCTCAAGCGCCTCGCGAGGGATGTGGGAGGTCCCTGGTGGGTCGCACGCTCGATCTCGAGGGTCGCACAGTCCGGTAGTGACATATCCCCGCCCATCGCGCCGCAGGCATACGATAATTCGACACGGCCCGACCTCCATGAGGCCGGCCCCTGGGACGCTGGCGAGCGCTGGCGAGCGCTGCCAGAAGTTCAGGCCCTCATGGAGGCCGTTCGCCGAGGCGAGCGCATTGAGCCCAGGGCTCATGTGCAAGCTCGGCCCGATGGTGGCCTGCGCTGGACTCATGCATACGCGCTTCATGCGTACGCCAAGTCCAGCGCAGCAGAGGCCAAGGCACAGGGTCGCACAGGAGAGTTCACTAATGCGGCAGTGATACTCTGCCGTGCGATCCTGTGCCTGTCTACCGACTCAGTGGTGGCCCCGCGAGGCCTCACTGAAGTGGCCTCACCCGCGGAGAAGGCGTGCGCAATGCACATTGAGCGTTCGCGCAAGGCGAGCGCACACGCCTTGGAGGTTGCTCAGCGGCGCGTGCGAAAGTGTGTGGGCGCCGATCCGGCAAGGCTGGCGGCAGCGAAGGCAGCGTTGGCAGCTGTCGTGCAGGATCAGCATGAGCTGTATCAAATGGCCATCACCGGCGGCGGCAGCGGCAGTAGCGACGGCAGCTGTGGCGGAGGCAGGGGCGGCGGCGGTGACAGCAGCGGTGGCGGTGGTGGTGGTGGTAGCGGCGGCGGTGACCCTCCGCTTAATGGCGATGTGGAGTCGAGCGCATCTAATGATGAGGCTCGGCTCCGTGCCTTTGCGGCTGGCCTGCACCCACGGCTAGGCGCATATAGCGCCGTGCAGCTGCTGGCTGCTGAGAGCCATTTGCTGCAAATTATTGCCGCGTACGTGCGAGGCAGGCCGCCGCACTCGCCAAAGCAGCTAGGCGAACTTCGCCGCCTGCGTACTGTGGTGTGGCAACAAGATCTTCAGCTGCGCCAGCTGCGAGCGGCAGCTCAGGCGGCGAGGCAAGCAATGGCCGAGGCTCAGCGAAGCGTGGTGCAGGTGGAAAGGCGCGCACAGCACGAGGCTCAGACGGCGCTACGGCTGCAGCTCGAGCACGATCGGAGCCATGCCACCATGGCGAGCTTGCTTGCGCGCAATGAAATGGCTTTGGCAAACGAGCGGGAGCAGCGCGAGGAGACGTGCCGCGCTCTAGCTGCGTCGGAGTCGGCACTGAAGGCGGCGAGGGCGGCCACTCGAAAGGCAAAGGCGGACGCAAAGGAGGCGGGCGTGGAAGCTGAGCTCCGGCGTCGTCGTGTGGAGAATGAAGCGGCTGCCGCCATGGGCGCGATGCGTGATGAGCATCGGCGCGAGCGCAGAGAAGATAAGCGGCGATATCTCGAGATCGAGGAGGAGGCGCTGCAGCTTCACGAGAATGTGGCCAGGCTAGAGGATCAGATCGCTTTGCTGCGCAGCTCGCGTCTCGGCGGCCTGAAAAAGGAGTTGGAGGAAAAGGATGCTCTCGTCAAAGAGCTCCGGCAGCGGCGCGGAGCAGGTCAACGCACCCTTGCCGAGGCCAACCTAGACAAGCGGCGCGCAAAGCTCGCGCAAGAGAAGGCGAAAAAATTCGAAGAGGCCTTTCAGCAACTTGCCGCTGGCGAGGCGGCGCGGCACGCAAACGAGCCGAGCCTTCAAGAGGCCCAAGCTCACGTTGAGGCATTGCAGGAACAGTTGGATCGTGAGAGGGCGCTGCGCATCAAGTACGAAGCGATCATCAAGCCGCCGAAGGAGTACTTCTTCGTGAACGGCCACTTCTCGACGGAGGTGGATCTCACCGCACTAGAGGTGAGCGCGGGCACCGCCCAGAATGCCCTGAGAAGCACTTTGATCATGCCCGCCTGCGATGAGGTTGACCCACCCCACCTCTACCCTTGTTGTAGCTGATTGCTGATTGCGGCGTCTCGCGGAACGTGGTGCCCAAGCTTTTCCTTATTTTTGCGCGTTTCTACAAGATCACGCTGCCGCACCGCGAGAAGAAGGTGCTAGTTAAGACTGAGGGCGGCCAGCGTTGCTATGAGCCTCGCCAAGTATACTGGATACCTGGCGTCTCTCATTGCAAGCAGCTGCCGGCCATTGGTGGCGAGCTTCATAACATCCAGGTAGGATGAGCCCGCCTTCTCCTGTGCAACCGCGGCTAATGCAATGCCCTCACCCTTAGCCCACGTCACCGGCGCTATTGCGGCGCCCATCGGAGCAGCAGAGTAAGACCTGAAACATTTTATTGCATCTACTGACCATACTCTCTCTCACGCTCAGACTGCTGAGTGGCTAATGGAGGACATCGACGGAAGCTATTGCTACGTAGCGGATGGCGCCAATTCGCAGCAACGCGAGCTCCTGGGCCAAATACTCTCTCGGCGCGACAAAAATACAGGCAAACTTGACTCGCGCATCCTCTCAATCTCGGCTATTGCCGATAAGACAGCGGTGGGCCAGCGCAACACTTACAACGCCGCGTTGAAGGCGATCACCGATGCGGGGGAAGCCGCCGGTCTCTTCCACGACCTTGCGCTTGCGGAGGCGCTCGAGGCCAACTCAGTTCCGCTCGACGATGACTGCACGTTCGCAGACGACGGCCTCTCGTTCTTCGAGCGCCGGCGCAAGAAGCAGTCGCAGATCACAAGTCTCGTGCCAAGCTCGAGCCAAAACGACCGGGCCGCCAACGGGCGCTGCGCGGCGAGCCTTATCCTCACGGGGCGTACGGGCAGCATTATGCCGACGTGCGCAGAGCATGCCACAGTCAACATTGGTGAGAAGGCGCGCGAGGCTCTCGATGTTGTGGTCCGTCGAGAGCTAAATATTTCGGACGAGGACGCTGAGAAGGACAAAGCAAAGCTCAAAGCTATGCGCACGTGCGTAGGCTGGTTCAGCTCGCCGGCTTGCGCACTTACCTACGAGGTCTCCAAGTACGTCGCGCTCTTCAGCTCAAAGGGCTACGCGATTGGCGAGAATTTTGCGCAGTGGCTCGCGCACAAGGAGAAGGCGCATCCGGAGAGAGCGGGCAAGCTCTACGGCAACGTCGAAGACCTGCTGGCGATCTGTGGTGGGCGCAGCTACATATTCTTCCTGGATGCGGCCGTGGTCGACCGATTCGCCCAGGACAGCTCACTCCTCGGCTACCTTCGCGAAGAGGCGGACTTGGCAACAGCGGCTGGTGGCAAGCTACGGAGCGCGATCTTGGCCGGCTTTAGCTCCCCGCACATAATGGCCGCGGTGCGCGCTCTTGCCATTATCTCTGACGCCTGGGTGTGGCCTACTCTCACTGCCGTGAAGCCGGGGGATGACAAGCACATCCTCGACGTGCTGCCCATCGTCTGGCCCGAGTCGCTTCGATGGCTCCGAGAGGCGGCCACCGATCCGTCCGCGGTGATTGAGGGAACGATGCGCCTCGACACTTTCCTCGAGGCCAAGGGCCAGCGCGTGCTCCCGCGCTCGGCGCCGTCAATGAAGACTCGAGGCGGTCGGGCGGCCATAGACATGCAGAGAATCCGGTCGTCGCTCGCCGCCGATCCGGAGTCTCGACGGTTGGTTTGCGAGATGCTTACGGCCGCCTTCACCGCGATGATCCCTGCGTTGGAGAACCACGCCGCTGAGTTCGTGTTTGGCGGCAAGTTCTCGGCCGAAAAGGTGACGCCAGCGATGCGGAAGCTCTTGGACGGCTGTCCCACGACGAGTACTGGCGTCGAGACTCTCTTTGCGGCAGTCAAGCGACGCGCACAGCGCGAAGGTGTGTCTCGCCACGACACGCGTGTGGGCGCGGTCGCCTGCAAAAGAGATCGCACGGTCATGTGGGCCTATGACCATGCGCATCGCGACCGCTACTGGGGCGCTGCTCGCACGATCGCGCGCAAGAAGATGCGTGTGACTATGAGAGCGGAGCGCGCGACTCATGGCGAGGCGAAAGCTCCCGAGCGGCAGGCGAAACTCGCACGCATCAGCTCCTTGCGCAAGAAGAAGGCGGATGAGCTCGATCGTCTACGGCAAGTACGTCGGGCGATGAAGTACTCCGAGCTCAAGACGATGTCCAACGAGGACTTGAAAGACCAGCTCAAGATCCTCAAACTGCTGCACCAGCGCGACATCAAAGCGACGAATCTCGCGAACCGGAAGGCTTACGTCGTCCGCTTGCAGGCCCTCTTGTTCAGCGAGTTCGGTGTAGCCGCCAATGACTTGGCTGACGGCGACGACGGCTACGAGGGTCGAGGAGTCCGCCGGCGCCAAGCAACGCGACGCAAGGGCATGGGCAAACTCATCAAGTACCTCGGCTACGAGTGGTACCAGAACGAGGAGTTCGAAATCGATTGCCTCCTGGATGAGATGGTAGCTGACGGCGGCGAGGTGCCCGGGCGGAGTGATATTCCGGCTGGAACCAAGTTGTATTTGGTTTTATGGAAAGGCTTTCCACCGGATATTGCTACATGGGAGGTGAGCTGCGCCCATCCGCAAGCCCAAGTCGACCAAGCGTGCGCTCATCGGCCTTGCTCCCTTTGTTTTATCAGGATGCGGATGGCCTGCCGGTCACAGCCATCGCCGAGTATCAAGGCGCCGTCCTCCCTGACCCCGAGGAGTTTGACGAGTCGGATGTGAGCGATGACGATGAGTCCATGGAGTACTCGCCGGGGCCATAAGATGGCCGATTTCGACGCAGTGCGCGGGGTCGGCGGGCGCGATTGGCGTGGCTGTGAGGGCGGCATACCGCACTTTGATGCTGGTAGCGGCATCCATTTGGTGAGCGGTGACTTGAACGGCCTCGTGGCGCCCCCGGTCGCGGGTCGAAGTTGGGCACTCATGGCGCGTCTTGGGGCGTGACGACGTCATCACCGGGGGCCTCAAGCGGCCGATTTCGACGCAGTGCGCGGGGGCGGCGGGCGCGATTGGCGTAGCTGTGAGGGCGGCATACCGCACTTTGGTGCTGGTAGCGGCATCCATATGGTGAGCGGTGACTTGAACGGCCTCGTGGCGCCCCCGGTCGCGGGTCGAAGTTGGGCACTCATGGCGCGTCTTGAGGCGTGATGACGTCATCACCGGGGGCCGCAAGCGGCCGATTTCGACGCAGTGCGCGGGGGCGGCGGGCGCGATGGGCGTGGCTGTGAGGGCGGCATACCGCACTTTGGTGCTGGTAGCGGCATCCATTTGGCGAGCGGTGACTCGAACGGCCTCGTGGCGCCCCCGGTCGCGGGTCGAAGTTGGGCACTCAGGGCGCGTCTTGGGGCGTGACGACGTCATCACCGGGGGCCTCAAGCGGCCGACTTCGACGCAGTGCGCGGGGCGGCGGGCGCGATTGGCGTAGCTGTGAGGGCGGCATACCGCACTTTGGTGCTGGTAGCGGCATCCATATGGTGAGCGGTGACTCGAACGGCCTCGTGGCGCCCCCGGTCGCGGGTCGAAGTTGGGCACTCATGGCGCGTCTTGGGGCGTGACGACGTCATCACCGGGGGCCTCAAGCGGCCGACTTCGACGCAGTGCGCGGGGGCGGCGGGCGCGATTGGCGTAGCTGTGAGGGCGGCATACCGCACTTTGGTGCTGGTAGCGGCATCCATATGGTGAGCGGTGACTCGAACGGCCTCGTGGCGCCCCCGGTCGCGGGTCGAAGTTGGGCACTCATGGCGCGTCTTGGGGCGTGACGACGTCATCACCGGGGGCCTCAAGCGGCCGATTTCGACGCAGTGCGCGGGGGCGGCGGGCGCGATTGGCGTGGCTGTGAGGGCGGCATACCGCACTTTGGTGCTGGTAGCGGCATCCATTTGGCGAGCGGTGACTCGAACGGCCTCGTGGCGCCCCCGGTCGCGGGTCGAAGTTGGGCACTCAGGGCGCGTCTTGAGGCGTGACGACGTCATCACCGGGGGCCGCAGGCGGCCGATTTCGACGCAGTGCGCGGGGGCGGCGGGCGCGATTGGCGTGGCTGTGAGGGCGGCATACCGCACTTTGGTGCTGGTAGCGGCATCCATATGGTGAGCGGTGACTCGAACGGCCTCGTGGCGCCCCCGGTCGCGGGTCGAAGTTGGGTTCTCGAGCCCTTGGTGTTTTTAGCGGTTAGCGTCTTTAGTTTTTGCGATACTTACGTACGCGTTCAAGTCCATAAAAACATAGTGAAAATATATTGCTGTGTGTATAGAACCAGGATCTTTGGTCCGGGTCAGCTGCCGATGCCCATGGTTTCGTGTTTCGCTGCGAGAGGCGCGCATGAAGGCCATCGGTAAAATAATACCGGAGGGGGGCCTGACATATATTTCCGCACGGCCGTCAGAGGCCTGAAATCGGGTATTTTTCGAAAATTTTGCCGGAAGACCCCCGGTTTTTTTTGCTGATCTCCCATACCGGAACCTATAGGGAGCTTATTTAGGCCTTCGTTTGCCCATTACAGATGGTGCCCTTCGCACCCCCCTAGTGAGTGACCGGGCTATCGTCCTCGTCGAGCTCGTCGTCCTCGGCCCTCGCCCTCTGTGTCAGCCTCCTCCGCCCATCGAGCGCGCACAGCGGCAACGGCCTCGTCGTTCCTGCTTCTGCTTGCGCGCGCTGCTGTGTGCCGCAAGCGCGAACATGCGTGGCGAGGGCATGGGAGCCTCGTGAACCTAGATGGGAAATACGTTTTTACCGTTTTTCTGTGAAGGCCAAAAACAGGCCGTTTTTGCCGTTTTTGCAACCCCTTCCGTTTTTGTCTCCGTTTTTGAATGGCAACGCGAGCGCTCATGCACCGCGCGCTGAGCATGAACATATGCGCGCGCACTTACGCGTGCTTGGAGAGAAAGAGAGGGGGGAGGGGAGAGAGGGCGCGGGGGGCAGAGAGAGAAGGGTGATGAAGGGGAGAGTGAGAGGGAGGGAGGGAGGGAGGGGGGGGGGGGGGACAGAGCGAGAGGGAGAGAGAGGGAGGGAGAGGGAGAGAGAGAAGGGAGCAAGAGGGAGCAAGAGAGAGGGAGAGGGAGAGCGAGGGGGAGAGGGAGCAAGGGAGAGAGAGATAAAGAAGAGAGCAAGAGGAAGCAAGAGCGAGGGAGAAGGAGAAGGAGAGCTAGGGGAGAGGGAGCGAGGGGGAGAGAGAGCAAGGGGGAGAGTGTCAGAGCAAGACTGATCTCACTCTTGGAGATTGCCTGCGAGGGCGCGCCGGCAGCCAGCGCGGAATGCGGTTCTTGGTGGGAGCTCATGAAGCTTTCCTCGGGGGTGACTACGGG
>CM030932.1:460513-463013 GCA_018136815.1 Isochrysis galbana
CATGGTGATCGACGCACGACGTTCGACGCACGGAGGGCGCGGAAGGGTGGAAGGAGGCTTGTGGGAGGTGGTGGCAGGCAACTGGGGGTGGCTCAGGCGCGTGCTTGACTTGTATTGACTCGTTGACTCGAAGTATAGACTCGGGAACTCGGGGGGACTCGCTCTCGCCCCTTATTTCGGTTTACGCACGTAGATTCCCTCCTTACTTTCTACCTACTCGTTCCGTTCGCCGTCGGCTCTTCCGTCGCATCGTCGCTCTCTTGTCGGCTTTCTCTTCCTTGTTTCCTTTCTTCTGTGTCTTCCCCGCTCAAGTGGAGAAAGATACGTTAGTGTGGAGGAATGTTGGGTGAAAGTCAAGTGTGCGTGTCTCGGATTGTTGTCGGACTCGTCGGATTGGTACCCTGTCGGCCTGTTTCTTCTATGACGCGGTATTAAGTGCCTCAGGTGATGTTACGGATGTCTAGACCTCTCGCCGCCTGCAGGAGGTCTTCCGATGTTCCTAGGTTGAACTCCTTGTCCACCGTGTAGAGCGGACTTATCAATTTCTTAATGTGTTTGTTGCTCGGGGCGTGTAGCCCCCTATTCTCTCGTTGTTTTTTCAGCCTCTGAAAGAACCCGACTTTCGCCGTTACTAATAGGTGGTATCTCGCAAGGATCGCTCTTAAGATCGATCTAACGGACCTGCCGTCCGCGTTGCCATATTGGATGTTATAAAAGTCAGTTAGGATGTACCTCCACGCCAGGATGCCTAAGTATCCTGAGGAGGGGTGCGGTCTGTCCACTTGATAGCAGAAAAGTCGTTGGGCTGTTTCGGATCCCGGCCTAAGGCTAATCCCCAGAAGTCCTTCTATGAATTCAAAGATGGGCTCCGTCGCGATACATGAGGCCAGGTGGGTAGAGCTTTCAGGGGCCGTGCCGCAAAAGCGGCATGTTGGATCGTCAGCAAAGCGGTTCGCTGTAGCTAACCTCCTATGTGGGACATGTTTGAAATGCAAATAAGAGTCTCTAGGCGTCAAAAAGTTATATTTGTATAATTGCGATATTTGTTTCCACTTTCCCGAGAGGACCGGTAACCTTTTTTCTCATCTTAGTGTGGATTTTTGTGTTTTGGTTTTCCTCAAAGCGAGGAACGCTTTAGTCAAGTCCCTGACACTTACATCCTCTAGTGTTGTACGCGTGCCGTTTAGCATGTATTCTTGGGGTAACGGGTACGCCGTTTCCGCCGGGCCGTCGTACGCACGCCCCCACTTCAGCGGGGTGTAAAGTTCGTCGGGCAGTAGTTGCGGGCTAATCTGCTCGTGGATGTGGGGCTCTCCCATGACATTGAGCTGGACTTTGTGGTAGTCGCCTCTTCGGCGCAGATAAAAGTTATGGTCTATGTCTACTAGGATCTCGCCTAGATCGTGTGCGTCCGGATCTTCCTGAGGGACTATCCCTTGCTCCTCTGGAGCCGGGGGCGGAGACTTCGCTTTTTTTCTAAGAAGGTTCATATAATCGAAAGTGGTATGTATTAGTCTTGATCTCGTCCACTCAGAAATCTTTTCCCACGATTTAAGAAAGGGGCCTACCGATATGTAATTTCCCCTATGGCGTATCCAACGTTCTCCGCCCGGCAGGTAAGCCGCGCATTCTTCCATAGTGTAAACGTCCCCCGTATCCGGGTTTATGGTGTTGTGAACAATAACTGTCTGTAGAGACTCCCATTTCGACCTATGTGAGTGATGAATAGCCGGAGGCTTGTGGAAAAGATTGTGCCATATCGGGGAGCCCTGAGTGCCTTCTCGTGTGATTTCTCCCCTAAGGAAGTTGATCCTTCTGAAATTTTCCAGCGCGTGCTTCCAGAAGGCCGGGAGCGTGTTATTGCCGCGAATGCTAGCCGTGAGGCTCTTCGAGTCGACCTTCGAAAAGACCGCCGCTCGCCCTAAGGGGGTGCGGCTGAACCATTGATCCAAGACTATCTTCCATTCCGCCATTGACGGGTTAAGATATCGGACTATCCATATCGTTTGGAGCGCCCTCGTGTGTTCGGCCATGGGAAGTAGTCCGACCCCCAGTAGGGGCCCGTCTTCGCTTGTGCCTACCCTCGGATATGCCGGAAGGGTTATCCACTTCCGACCCTCTTGCGAGGAGCCTAGCTCGTCCGCCTGAAGTCGGGGAGACCTATCCCACAGTATAGTTTGAACGTCCGAGTCTATGGCCTCCATGAACCATGCCGGAGGAGTGGACGTGGATAGCCAATATCTCGGCGTCCCGTAGATTATAAAGTTCACTAGTAGTGTCCTCCCGTGAATGGAGAGACTCTTCAGACCTCTCCATGTTGCGACCTTTTTCTTAAGCTTTGCGTATAGCTTCTCCCAGAAGGAGTCGTTTTCTAGCCCTTCCCAGAAAGGGACTCCTAGAATGGTCGCATACTCGCCTTCGCCGAGTGTTTTAAGATAAGCTAGCGTCTCGGGGACCTGCGCCCCTATAAGCGATCCCATTCTTATTAGTATACTCTTGC
>CM030932.1:468013-477825 GCA_018136815.1 Isochrysis galbana
CACCATTCCCATTCCCTCAGCAATACCAAGTTTATTTGTGACATACTTCACGGGGCGTCGGGTCAAATCACATTTTGTCCTTGAAATGTGTTAGAGCAAGGCTCATCTCACTCTTGGAGATGGCCTGCGAGGGCGCGCCGGCAGCTAGCGCGGAATGCGGTTCTTGTGGGGAGCTCATGGAGCTTTCCTCGGGGGTGACTACGGGCACCGGATTGAACACCAAAAGGCAAGTAATTGAACTCGTACTTGCCGCGATGAGTAGTGAACGCGGTGATATGTTTATCGGACTCTTTGATCGGTATACCCCAGAAACCAGATGCTAGGTCCAGGGTGCAAAGGAATAGAGAATCGAGGTTGCCTTGGCGGGACGACAATCGGTCGATGGCTTCTACCGTGAGGGGAAGAGGGCTGTCCTCTAGACGAAGCTTGGAGTTGACGTCGCGATAATCTACGCAGAAACGTACGGAGCCATCCTTCTTAGTGACTAGCACGACTCGAGAGGCCCACGACGAATTTGATTTCCTAAAAAAAAAAATCTGAAGATTATGGGCTACACACCTACCGTCTACAGGACTCTCCCCCTCTATCTCCATCGCCCTTATCTTCCCTCTCTCCACCTCCTCCCCTGCCCCCCTTCTTTCCTTTTCCTTTGGTTTCCGGGGTCCGACCTCGGTGCACTACCGGAGGTCTGGTTTGGAGTGTGGTGTTTGGGCAGGGGGTGTCTCCCCGTTACAGTCTTCTCTCTTGCCTCTGTCTCCTCTGGTGGGGGTCCAAAGCTGCTTCCTCCACTGTTTGTTTTGATGCGACATTTCCCCAATGGGGTCCTGTCTTGTATGGTGCCGGGCCGGCCCCTCGCGCCGGAGCACGAGGGCGGTAACACGGCTGTGTAGGGTCCCGGCCCGGAGGCCTTCCCTATGGAATCGTCCCTCTGGTGGTTTGTGGCTGGTGTGGCTGTGAGATGTGTTGGGGGTGTGTTGCATGCTGGCTGGTGTCAGCATGGAGGCTTTGCCCATGTCGTTCATGGTGATGCGCGGGCGCGGCCCGCCGGCTCCTGTGCCCACCTGACTGGGAGGGTCGTCCCGGCGCGGTCGCTTTGGCGACAGCGGCGTGTCCGTGAGCTCTTCGTCCATCATGGCGAGGGCAGCGGCAGCGAGAGCGGGCGGCGGCGCGCGCTCCATGACCCTATCGTTTTAACGATAGTTGTGGCCGCCACCACCAGAGACTCAATTAATCTCTCCTACTTGGAGACCGGCACTCCAACTATCGCGGTGCTGCGGAAAGCGCAAGACGACGACGATGATTGTCGCGCACTTGCCTTGGCCGTCACCAGCGCGTTGCCTGCTTCCGGCCTCTTAATAGAATCTATTAGAAGCCTATTGTCCCATCTGGGCTGGGAAGCACCCCATGCCTCTGTTTCCCAACTTGTTGACACACTTGTTCAAGCACCAATAATTTCGACTCAAGACAAGAGGGAGGACATGTCTTGAGGCGGCGTCGCTGCCCATGCCTAGCGCAAGGGTATAGCGCCCCCACTCAGACATCTCCTTCCCCACAGCTCCTCTCTGAGGAGTTGCTCCTCTCCCTACCATTAGGCCCCCTTGCCTGCGAGACCAGAACAGGATCCTGGCGTAGGGGGCTGTCTGAGTGTGGAGGGAGGGGCGCTCTGGCTAGCGCAGGTAGAAAGCTATTGAGGAGCTGGGTGGCATAAGGGGGGAAGGGTGCTTGCGCTTGCCGCGGCAGGGTGTCCTGTCTTGAGTGAGCGCTAGTCCCGTTCCCGTTCCTTTGCCGCGCCGCGACCCATAAAAATTTGTTAAAAATTAAAAATTAGGTACCGGACTATCCATATAGCTTGGAGCGCACGCGTGTGTTAGGCCATAGGCCATAGGAAGTAGGCCGATCCCCAGTAGGGGCCCGTCCTCCTTCTTCCCCACTCTCGGGTATGTTGGAAAGGTTATCCATTTTCTACCCTCTTGCGAGGATCCTAACTCGTCCGCCCGTGGCCGGGGGGACCTATCCCATAATAAGGTTTGAACGTCGGAGTCTACCGCCTCCGTTTAGGTGTGAAAATAAAAAGACACGACTTCGACTCTGCAGTCGCTCTGCGAGTCTCTCTCGCTCTCTCTTGCTCCGTCCTCGCTCTCTCTCTTCGGCCGACGAGAGGAAGTTCCCTACGAAATGCTTCTCCGGTCCCACGATCTCATATTTGATATTAGATATTCGCCCGGTCACTACCTCTTTCTAGCCACTATTCCCCACCTCCCCTTGGGTGTCCAAGGAGTCCGCAGGCGGAGCGTCGGCCGCCGCCCTCTCCGTCGCAGCAGCAGTGGGGGCCGTCGCCGGCGGCGGCGGCGGCGGTGGGGCCGACGGCGGCGGCAACGGCGGCGGCGGCGGCGGCGCAGAGAGCGCCAAACGGCTCTCGTCCCTCTTCCCCTTCCCCTTCCCCTTCCCCGCCGCCCCCCGCCGCCCCCTTCCCGTTTCCCGCCCCCTTTCCCGCGCCCTTCCCCCCCCCGCCGCCTTCCCGGGGCGCGGGGGGGGGGGGCAGGGCGGGCGCGGCGCGGCGCGGCGGCGGGGGGCGGGCGGGGGGGGGGGGGAGGGAGAGAGGAGAGAGAGGGAGAGAAGAGAGAATAGTAGAGGGAGAGAAGAGAAGAGAGAATAGTAGAGGGAGAGAAGAGAAGAGAGGGAGAGAAGAGAAGAGAGGGAGAGAAGAGAGAGAAGAGAGAGAGGGGAGAGAGAGAAGAGAAGAGAAGAGGGAGAGAAGAGAAGAGAAGAGGGAGGGAGGAGAGAGAGAACAGAAGAGAAGAGAGGAGAGAGAGAAGAGAGGAGAGAGAAGAGAAGAGAGAGAAGAGGGGAGGTGGCGCAGTTCCCCCCCCCCGCGCCCCTTCTTCCCTCTCTCTCTCCTTGTTCCCCCCCCCTCTCTCTCCCCCTTTGGATCTCTCCCCTCGCCAGATCGCGCCTCTCTCCTCTCTCTCTCCCGCCTCCCCTCTCCCCCACTCCCGCAATGGGAGCCTGCTTCTCCTCCTCTCCGGAGCGCACCGCGCTGCTCCTCCGCCTCGACGACGGCTCCACCCTCCGACTGCCGCTCTCTGCGCTCCCGCTCCTCCCCACAGAGCCTCCGCCCTACCTCGCTGGGCCGCTCTGCCGCTTCGGGCTCTCACAGGTGAGAGAGAGAGGGGGGGGGGGGAGAGGGAGAGGGAGAGGGAGGGAGGGAGGGAGGGAAGGAGGGCGAGAGGGGGCGGGGAGGGGGGCGGGCGGGGGGAGGCGTCGGACAGCAGGCGACGCCCCCCCTCAACCCGCCACGCGAGTGCGGCTGGAGGGAGCACCCGGCGGGCCACAGGCCTTGCTCTGCTCCTCTCCTCGTGCGGCGCTGCGACACGTACCTCTCCACCCCCATCCCACTCTGCTCACGGCCCGCCGCCCGCCGCCCCCTCTTCCCCGCAGCCATGCGGCACCAAGCCGCTCTCGCCCGCCGACCTCAAGATGGTCGGCAAGGCGCTGCGCAAGGACGAGCTCTACCACGGGGGTGAGCAGTGCCTCTTTGCGGCGTGGGGCGCGCTCGCAGGCAAGCCGGCCGTGCTCGTGCTCACCTCGCTCGGCCGGCTCTTCGCCGTGGGCGGCGGCAAGGTGCTCGACTCGGTACATGTGGTGCAGCTCGCCTCAGCGAGGCTGAGCGGCGAGGGCGAGCTGCTGCTCCGGCTGCAGCAGGGCGGGGGCGGGGGCTGGCAGGTGTCCACCTCCCCCGCCGCCGCCGCCGCCCTCCAGCAGATGGTGTGGGTCGCGCACTCGCTCGCCGAGGGCGAGCTGCGGCTGGGCCACAACATGGCCCGCCTGCCGATGCACCTGCTGCCTCCCGCCGCCGAAGCGGACGGCAACCTGCACGCCGCTTACACCATGCACGCCAACGCGCTCGGGCTGGCCGAGCCGGAGGAGGTGCTGCGGAACGCGGACGGCGCGGGTGAGGTGGTGACGACCGCCCTTCAGTGCGTGCGCCGCTGGGCGGCGGTGGCCGAGGTGGACGCGTCCGAGTGGAAGCCCGCGGCGCTCGGCGCGCTCGCGCGAGCGCTCGCGCGCAACGACCGCTTCATCGGCTTCCGGCTCGCCGACGCGCCCTTCGGCGCCGCGCTCGCCGAGCTCGCGCCGATGCTCGCCTCCAACCGGCGGCTCGTCGCGCTCGAGCTGACGGGCGTCGGCGGCGAGCCGGCCGCGCTCGGCGCGCTGGGCGACGCGCTCGCCACCAACGCGCACTGCTTGCTCTCGGTCCTCGACCTCTCCCGCAACGAGCTGGGTGACGCGGGCGCCCTCCGCCTCGCTGCCGGCCTCGCAGCGCTGCGGCCGGGCCTGCTCGCCGAGCTTCGGCTCGAGCGCTGCGCGATGGGCGAGGATGGCGTCGTTGCGCTGCTGGGCGCGCTCCGGAGGCAGCGCAACCTGCTGCAGCTGCGGCTCGGCGACAATGCCGTCGGCGTTCGGCGCGGCTCGGACGCGCTTGCCGAGCTGCTCCCCGACGTGCCCAAGCTGGAGGAGCTCGGCCTCGGCCACACGCACGTCGACCCGGACGTCGCGCTCGGCCCGCTCAGCGACAGCGACGGCAGGGCGGCGCCGCTCGGCGCCCTGGGCGTGCTTGAGCTCGACGGGCTGCCGTGGTCGGGGGCCGTGCTCAACGCGCTCGGTCGTTGCGGGATGGCGCTCCGTCGCCTCTCGCTCGCGGGCGGCGCGCAGCGAACCGAGCCGGCCACGCGGGGCAGCTTCCTCGCCGCGCTTACGGCGGCCGCCGGCACGCGGCCTGAGCTCGAGCTCGATCTCTCGACCGACGTCGGGCCGGTGGCGCTGGCGAGTGAGCTGGCCGCGGCACTCGAGGCGGCCGGTAGCGGCCACGTCCCCTCGCTCAGGCTGAGCACGGGCGGCCGACTCGGCGATGTCGCGCTCGCCTCGCTCCTCGCAGCCTACGTCCGCGCGGCGGCCGCCGCAGCCGCGGCAGGCCGCCCAGCCGCCCGGCTCCTCGATCTCTCACTCGCCGTGCCGCCGCCCGCCTCGGTCATCTCGGCGGCCGGGCTCACTGACGAGTACGCGCTTGCGATGTTCGACCAGCTCGCGGGCGCGGTGGAGAGCGGTGGCGGCGCCGGCATCGTGGGTGCGCTCGCCAGATGGGGGCTCACACTCCCCCCCGGCACTGAGGAGGCTGCCGCGCGCCGCGTGGCGGCGGTACGCGCGCTCGTCGAGCTGGTGCGCGGCGAGGGCGCGCCCGCCGCGCTTCGGCTCGCGGGCGGCTTCACATCGCGCGCCGCGGCGGCCCAGGCGCCCGCCTTTGGCCCGCAGCTCGGCGACCTCTTCCGCTTCGGTCTCACGCACCCGGCATGCGCCCTGACCGAACTCGACGTGGCGGGCAACCGGCTGGGCGACGAGGCGCTCGGTGCGCTTGGCAGCGCGCTCAAGGCGAACCGGACTCTCACGGCTCTATCGCTCGACAACAATGGCGCGACCGTTGATGGCCTCAAGCCCATCTCGCTTGCGCTCAAGGGCAACAAAAAGGTGGTGACGCTGCCGCTGCCCGACGACGACCTCGCCGCCGCCCTCGAGGCGCAGGCCAACGCGTACAAGGCGTCGCTCGTGCGCGAGCTCAACGCGCGCGCCACCGTCAAGTCGGCCTACATGCGCGGTGGCTACGTCAACCACCGGCGCAAGGAGGAGGGGCTCGCGGCGCTCAAGGCGGCCAAGCAGGAGCAAGCGCGCGCGCGCGTCGCCAAGGACAAGCTGCGCACCGTCGCCGCGACACTCGGTGCACTCGTCGCGCGCAACCAAGAGGTGGCGACGCTCAAGCGCGCGGGCAAGGACGCGCGCGCCGAGTCGAAGCTCGCCGAGCGCGCGTCGAAGGCGGCGGCCAAGGCCAAGGCGCGCGCGGCCGCGTTGCGTGAGAAGCAAAAGGCCAAGGTGTGGCTCGCGCGTCACCGACTGCTCGACGCATGGACAGCGCACGCCAAGGCGCTCGCGCGGCAGGGCCACGACGGCCGTTGGTACACTGCGTGGCACGCCAAGTGGGGCAAGCCGTACCTCAACCCCGCCGGCCTCGCTTCGGTCCTCCGCGCGATGCCGCTCGAGCAGAAGGAGCAGTGGGCCAGCCTCGTCGACCAGGCCGAGGACGCCTTCGCCGCTGAGGAGGGGCTCGACGCGCAGGTGCAGGCCCTGCTCAACGAAGAGCGCCAGCACCGCGCGCAGGCCGAGTTCCATTCGGCCGAGGTGCAGTACTATGGCATGCTCGCCAAGCGCGACCCGGCGGCAGTGGCGCAGAAGCCGGCCGAACCGGGCATCCTCCCGAACCGCCCGCCGGGCAAGGAGCGGCCCGGCCAGTTTGGGCACGGCCCCTACACCAACTGGGCGGCACGCTACCGGTGGATCACCGGCGAGCTGCAGGGCGCCATCCGGAGCGAGCCGCCCGCCGACTACAAGTGGCGTGCCGTTGCCGCCGAGGCGCGGGCACGCGAGGTGGCGGCCGAAGCGGCGCCAATGGTTACCTACCCGCCGGCCAAGCCGGTCGAGGCGACGGCCTCTGTCGCGATGGGCGTGCCCGTCGTCGAGGGCGCCGCTGCCACCACGTACGGCGCCGATGGCGCGCCGCTTGGTCTGCCCTACCCCGCCAAGCCCCCCAAGGACTCGGTCTACGCAGCGCCAGTCGCGTCGGCGCCCGAGGCCGGCGGCAAGCCCGAGCCGCCGCGGCCTAAGTTTGAGCCACAGCTCGCCACGCCCTTGGCGCCTGCCGGTGAGCGTACCGTCGCGGTCATCGTGCCGCAAGGCGTCATGCCCGGCCAGATGATGCAGCTGCGACTGCCCGATGGCGGCATGGTGCAGTGCCAGGTGCCCGCCGGCGCCCAGCCTGGCGCACAGATCCAGCTGCGAGTGCCCACTCCTTCCACCCCGACGTCTGCGCCGGCGGCCGCGCCGCCGCCCACCGAGGCGGCGCTTGAGCCATACCGGCCGCCGCAGCACAAGCAATACACCTACTCGACACGCAATGGCCAGTATTACGCCGATGACGACTACATGCAGAGCGGCTTCGACGGGCTTGGGGCGTACCACTCGTACAACACGTACCGACGCGACCGCACCGTCATGCGCGGCCGGCCGTACCAGTACCGCCACTACTCAGTGAGTCGCCGCATGCTGTGCCACAGCGCTATGCCACAGCACGCCCCGCGCCGTAGGGTGACCCAGCGTTAGGCGACCGATCCTACACCCGCCCCCCCCCCCCCCCCCCCTCTTGTCCTATGCCCGCCCCCGTGCGCCTCGTCCTTATGCCCCACCCCGTCTCGCTTGTTAACACATTGCCCACTGCCACTGTGCCGCAGCACACCTACTACCATTACGACCCCTTCTTCTTTGGGCTGCCCTACTATGGACTTGGCTACCACTATGGCTGGGGTTACGGCTACGGCTACGGCTACGGCTACTACGGCTACGGCCACGGCTACGGCCACGGCTACGGCGATGGCTACAATGAAGGCTACCAAGACGGAGCCGAGGATCAAGAGGCGGCTGACGCTGACGAGGGCGCCGACGGCGCTGACGCGGACGTACTCGACCCGGTGGGTGACGCCTATGGAGAGGACACGCCACTCGACCTCGAGGCAGCCGACCCGGCCGACCTAGGCGAGGCCGAGGGGGCCGAACTCGACGAAGGCGCCGAAGACGCCGAGGCCGAGATGGGCGATGAGGCGGATGCCGTCGACATGTACGCTGGCGCGGGCCCTCGCGATCTGCCCGACGGCAGGCGGCGGCGAGGCGGCGGCGGGACAGCGGCTCCATCGCTGACCGTCGCCGAGAGCCGCCGGTACGCCGAACTCGCACGCCTCTCCGCCGGCGACCACGTCTCCAGCGTACTTTCGAGGCTCGAGTCCGAGTGGGCGCGCGCGATCGCGCGCGCTGAGGATGAGGTGCTCGGCCCGCTCCGTCCGCTCACCTATGCCTCGACGCGCTGGGCTTTGCCCGCTTCACCGCCTACGGCGCCCGTAACCCTAGTGACGCAGTGCTCGCTCGACCGGCTGCCGCGGCTACGCATGGCGGCCGAGGCGTGGAGCGGGCCTGTCTCGGCTGCCGTCTACGTGCCCGCGCCCAAGGGCAGTGTGCAGGCGGCGGCCGCCGAGGAGATGCTGCGCGACGAGCTTGATGCGCTCGGTCCACGTGCGGCCGCCCAGCTCACGATCGTGCTTCTTTATATGCCGGCCCCCGCGGGCCAACATGCCGGCGCGCCGGCGCCGCCCTTGCCAGGTTCGGCCGCTGAGTATGACGCGCTCTACCCGATCAATGCGCTGCGCAACCTCGCGCTCGACGGTGCGCCAACTGACCTGGTGCTTCTCCTCGACGTCGACTTCGTGCCGAGCGCTGGGCTGTTGCGCGACCTCATGCACTCGGGCGCGCTGGGCGCCGTCGCTAGCTCCATCACGGCACTCGTTCTCCCCGCATTTGAGGTGACACCATCGACGCCGCTGCCGCGATCGCAGGCGGCGCTCGCCAGCCTCGTTCACGCCGGCCTCGCTTCCGCTTTCCATGTGGCGCATTTCCCGCGCGGCCACGCGCCAACCAACACTGCCCGCTGGCTCGCCGCTGCCGCGCCCTACCATGTGCCATACGAAGAGTATTATGAGCCCTACATAGTCGCCTCGCGCTCCTGGCTACCGCGCTACGACGAGCGCTTCCGTGGTTACGGCATGAACAAGGTGTCGCATCTATATGCTGTCGCTGCTGCCGGCGCCACCTTCGTCGTGCAACCCGCCCACTTCGTCGTTGCGCATGAGCATGCCAAGTCGGGCGCTTGGGAGATGTCTGCCGGGCCGGCCGCCAACCCTGCGCATCGCATGCGCATCGCTGCCCTCTACCGGCGGTTCAAGGCGGAGTGCCCGCCCCTCCCGGCGGCGCAGATCGAGCGTTCGCGCGCAGAAGCCACCGCCCCGGCTGTTGTCACGCAGGGCAAGCTCTCCACGGCCACTAAACGGGCGGCGCACCAAGACGTTCACCCCGCTGGCCACGTCAAGCGCGCCTGCCAGCGCTGGCCACTCGGCGCATTTGCCAACGGCGCCCGCCGCGCAGTGCGCGCCAAGGCGCGCCGCGATATGCGCGGGGTGCCGGCAGGCGTGCGAGCGCCGCGGGTGTGAGTGCTTTTTGGCTCGGCTGACGCCCGCTGAACGCAAGGCAACGCCTGAGGGTATGCGTTGACGGAGGGTGTCACGTCGACGGAGGGCACGTCTAGCCACTCTCGGCGAGCCATACTGCCTACACCCTCGGCGTCAACAAGACGGCTGCCGCCGCTGAATGCAGTGATTGTGTGAACGCGCGTGCTATCGTGAAATATACTGCCCGACGCGTGCGCAATGCAATATGTTCATCCCTGGCTTCCGTATAGCCTCGTGCACTTCATGCGGTGCTTGCGTGTTGGGCGTCATGGGGGGTGCGTGTGTTTGCATGTCCCTCCACACGACCGTACAACATGCATCCACTCCGTGTGATGTGTAAGAGCAAAAAAAAACTGAAGATACAGTGTCGCATTCGCGATGTCTCAGAGGCAAAAAGAAATAACAGTAAAAGAAAAACAGTAAAAAGAAACAGAGGAAGAAAGAAGACGAAGAGTGGAAAAGAAGAGAAAAAAACCCAGAGTATATAGGGCGGTTCTCAGCCCTTCCCATCGGCCCTATGGCTACGTAAACTCTCGCGTGGCATAGTGGTTCAACCCACCGCCTCCACCAACCTTTTGCTCTGGGTCGCGAGTTCGAGTCCGGACGGAGCGCTCTGCAGTTCGAGCCCCGCTCCTTCTCCTCTCCGCTCTTCTTCTA
>CM030932.1:477925-525378 GCA_018136815.1 Isochrysis galbana
GCGATTTCCGCCATCGAACCTCACCTTCTCGCTCAGTCGGTTGGTCCTACGCATCCGGTAGAGCCGGTCGATCTCGGCCGACGCCTTCCACAGTGCGAGGAGCGAGGAGCAAGCCCTCTGCATGAGCCCGTTGATGCACGCCTGATGCAAATCGTGCACTTCCGGAGAAGCCCTACGCCAGTGTGGGTGAGAGGTGAGCGTCTCGAGGGCGATTCCTGAGGAGTGTGATTGGCTGAGCGGCCTTGCAGAGTACGCCGACGGCGCGGACGGGCAGCCGCATGCTCCGCAAAGCGCGCGCTGAAGGTGAGAAGGGGGGGCGAAGGGGAGAGAGGGGGAGCAAGAGAGGGAGAGAGTAGGAGAGGGGGGGAGGGAAGGAGGGAGGGAGCTACCGAGAAGAGGCGGTGGGGTGGAGGGAGGGAGGGAGGGAGGGAGGGAGAGGGAGGGAGGGAGGGAGGGAGGGAGAGGGAGAGGGAGAGGGAGAGGGAGAGGGAGAGGGAGAGGGAGAGGGAGAGGGAGAGGGGGAGGGAGAGGGAGAGGGAGAGGGAGAAAGAGAGGGAGAGGGAGAGAGGGAGAGAGGGAGAGGGGGAGGGGAGGGGGAGGGGGGGAGATGGGGAGAGAGGGGAGAGGGAGAGAGAGGGAGAGGGAGAGAGAGGGAGAGGGAGACAGGGGGAGAGAGCGCGAGGGAGAGAAAGGGAGAGGAAGGGAGAGGGGGGGGGGGGGGGGGGGGGAGAGAGAGAGGGAGGGAGAGAGAGGGTGAGGGAGAGGGGGGAGAAAGAGGGAGGGAGAGAGAGGGAGCCGCACCTCTTGAGCCCCTTGAGCTTCTCCGCTTTCTCCTCGTAACTCTCAATCTCCGCATAGGGCAGCTCGACCCCCAGCCCAGTGGGAAGCCAATCGGTCGAGTCATCGCTCTCCCTCGAATCCGCGCCCCACCAGCCCAGCCCAAACGTCCACCAGCCCACACCCGCCAGCCCAAGCAGCACACAGGCCACTGTCGCGCCCACCGCGAGCCACATCTCCCAAGCTCGCGCAGGAGTTTTTTTGTACACTATGCGGCTGTTAGCTTCTAGGGTAGCTTCTGGCTACTACGCTACTACTACTACATCATCACTATCACTTATCACTTATCACTACATCCATCTCTCTACTATAGAGCTCTCCCCCACTCTAGAGCCCTCACAGACATCGGACGCACACCACACACCACACACCACACACCACACACCACCGTCGCGCCCACGCGCCCACCGCGAGCCACATCTCCCAAGCTCGCGCAGGAGTTTTTTTGTACTATGCGGCTGTTAGCTTCTAGCCTCCAGCTACTACGCTACTACGCTACTACTACTACATCATCACTATCACTTATCACTTATCACTACATCCATCTCTCTACTATAGAGCTCTCCCCCACTCTAGAGCCCCCACAGACATCGGACGCACACCACACACCACACGACACCACACACCACACACCACCGTCGCGCGTCGCGCCCACGCGCCCACCGCGAGCCACATCTCCCAAGCTCGCGCAGGAGTTTTTTTGTACTATGCGGCTGTTAGCTTCTAGCCTCCAGCTACTACGCTACTACGCTACTACTACTACATCATCACTATCACTTATCATTTATCACTACATCCATCTCTCTACTATAGAGCTCTCCCCCCACTCTAGAGCCTCCACAGACATCGGACGCACACCACACACCACACACCACACACCACCGTCGCGCCCACCGCGAGCCACATCTCCCAACCTCGCGCAGGAGTTTTTTTGTACACTGTGCTGTTGTTAGCTTCTAGGGTAGCTTCTGGCTACTACGATACTACTACTACATCATCATCATCACTATCACTTATCACTACATCCACATCCACCTCTCTACTATATATAGAGCTCTCCCCCACCTTAGAGCCTCCACAGACATCGGACGCACACCACACACCACACACCACACACCTGCGAGCCACATCTCCTAAGCTCCACGCTCAAGCAGAATTCTTTCGCGTACTATGTGACATAGCTATGTTGCATGTTATTGTGCTACACTGCACACAACTATCGTTAAAACGATAGGGTCATGGAGCGCGCGCCGCTCCCCTCCCCCTCCACCTCCACCGTCTGACGAATTGGAGTGGCCCATAGGGCCTGAGGGCAATGAGGAATGAGGAAGGGGCGAAGCCGGCGGCAGGCGCGGCGAGGGAGACCACTTCAGAGGTGCTGACGGGCTGAAGCCCGTCAGCAGAGGAAGGCGGGCAGGCGGGCTTGAGCGAGGGCGAGGACGGCGGCGAGAGCGACATCGAGCGAGGGGCGAGAGGCGAGGGTGAGTGAGAGGAGGGCTGTGATGGCAGGGGCTGGTGAGGCGAGGCGAGGTTGTAGGGTCTGAGTGTTACGAGCTTTGGGTAGAGTTATGGAGCTCGCTAGAATGTAATGTGGTTCATAACACATACGTGGACGGTTACACGACCGCCTTTACAAAAGAGGAATGCGAACAATGCTTCCCCAATAACGACACTTACGCCAGATTCAGGGGCGAATACATACATAAGCAATCATTTCTAGATTCGTGGCAACTGATAGTCGACCATGCCGATGTGCGCTCAGGAGCGCAACCTTTCAACCAACACCGAAAACGAGCCAAACATCAGACGCCCGTCGAATGCGAGAAGTGGGCGACGATGCCGTGCTCTTTCGTGCGCATTTGAAGAATGCGGGGGTAATTGAGGTATACGTGCACAGAGAGCTGCACGGTGTGGACACAACACGGCCCGCGCGTTCTCGCAGCCCATGTCGTCGAAGGCGCCCCACACCCATGACGAGCGCTTTTGGCCGCTGCTCCTCGCGCGTTGCATCACGTGCGCGTTTGCCTGCGCGACTGTGCCCGCCAAGTCCACTGTAGCATAGTCATCCCCTCCCTCTTGTGCCGCTTGAAGGTGCGGGCCATCAAAAGTCCCAGTGCACCACCCGAACACGGGGGGAAATTACCCCCCGTATATATACATGTTATATTTACTAGAGTATTCGACCCCCCTCTCCGACCCCCCTCCCTCCCCCCCCCCCCCCCCCCACACACACTCAATTGCATCGTGATCACAGCAGAGTAACCTGCACCTTGAGCTTCCTCAGCTGTGAGAGCATTGGCTGGCTCTCCGCGCCAATAGGGTTGCACGAGAGGTTTACCGACGACAGCCGGAAGCTCCGCGCGAGCTCGCACAGGCGCTGCACGCCCGCCGGTCCGATCCGGTTGCGGTCGAGGATGAGCGTATGGGTCCTCCGACACGCTCCTGCGTGATCGAACCCAAGAGGGTCGCTCTCGCTCCTAAACTGAGACGGCAGCGCTGACGCGAGCACTTCGCCTAAACGGTCCGTGCATGCACGACAGCATCAGCGCATCCATCCCGTCAATGTCGGCGGCGCAGGGGTCCGCGTGCGCCTCCAGCAAGACGCCCACGCACGAGCCATGTCCATGTTCCACCGCATAGTGCAGGGGCGTCCATCTGTCCTCGTCGGCCGTGTGCACGCCCGCTCTCGCCCGCACGAGCGCCTTAACGCACCCCTCGTTCCCATTGCACGCGGCCCGCGCCAGGGCCGTCAGACCGGTCGATGTGCAGTCGGTCAGTCGCGCGCCGGCGCGCACCAGCATGTCGATGCACAACACGTGCCCAGAGTGGCTGCTGGTCTCGGAGGCGGCAATGATCAGGGCGGTCCACCCATGTGACTCAGACGCGTGCGGCGAGGCCTTGGCGCACAGCAGCTCATCCGCGCACATGTGGTGCCCCCGTGCGCAAGCGAACATCAAAGGCGTGTACCCCTTGGCGCTGCTCGCGTCCACCGCGGCTCTGGCGCGGAGAAGGGCCTGTGCGCACTCGTGGCTGCCCACTTGGCATGCCACCAAGAGGGCCGTCTTCCCGCTTGGTGGGCTCAGCTCGAGCGCGGCCTTGGCACGAAGCAGCACCTCCACACACGGCGCATGTCGGTATCTGCAGGCCCATAGAAGGGGGGTGAACCCCTTGTCGTCCACCGCGTCGGCGTGGGCACCCGCGTGCAGGAGGCGCTCAACGCACGAGAAGTTGCCTTGCTTGCACGCGGCCATGAGGGCTGTCAACCCTCCGCCTGCCGCGCTCTCCTCGAGGCGTCCCGCGTGACCCTGTCCGAGCAGGAGCTCGACGGCTCGCACATCGTCGCCCTCTACGAGGGGTGGTGTCATGTCAGGGAGAACGAGGCGAAGGAGGGGGCTGGGGCGCTGGGCGTGTAGAGGGGCCGGGGCGCTGGGCGGATGGGGGACGGCTCGGCGGCTGAGGAGGGGGAGGGGGGAGGCGAGGGGTTGGGGGAGCTCGGCGGGGAGGGGGGGGTGGGGGGACTCGGCGGGGGGAAGGGGGGGCGGGGACTCAGGGGGGGGGGACTCAGTGGCGGGGGGAAGGGGGTCGAGAATAATCATACCGTCAGGGGGCCCCATCTTTTCACAAGCAGTGTGACCTTTTTCACAGGAGGCGTCTTGTGAAAAGCCCAGTGAAGTGTGTGTGTGGGGGGGGGGCAGTCACAATGGGGACGGTCGAAGTCCCGCGCCTTTTGGCGCGGAGGGGGGGGGGGGTATTGGAAGTCACAAGTGTCAGAGCGGGGACGGTAGAAGTCCCGCACCTTTGCCGCGCCACAAGCCTCGCCGCAGCGGCAGCTTCGGCCATTTCCGCAGCTTTCTTTGCCGCCTCCTCCTCCTTCTCGATTCGCTTGGCTTCAGCTACCGCCTCCAGCTGGGCGATCCGAGTTTTCTCACGCTCACGCTCCTTGAAGTCGGCGATCATGTCTTCGCAGGCCGCGAGGTGCTCCATGGGCTCCCAGGTGTTGTCGCGCGTGTCGTAGCCCTTCCACTTCACAAGCCACTGGGTCACGCCCTTGGCCTTGCGCTCGCGAATGATCTTCTCTGGCTCATAGGTATCGTTGCCTGCGGCGCCGTCGAAAGCGCTGCTCGGGGTGCGCTTCGTCTGCCCGCCTTGGGCCTGCAGTGGCCGTGTTGCCGCCGCTGGCGCTGCCTTATTCTTTCCGTTGGCTTTCTTGGGCGCCATCCCCTTTTGCGACCAGCGACACCGTGCGCCTGTGCGACCGCGCGACCGCGCCTTCGTAAGGATTTAGTATGCTTATAAGAAACTATAAAATAAATCCCCACGGAACGCGGAGCGCAGAGCCCGGGCGCCCGGGCCAAGCAGTTAACTGCCGGACTAACTGCCTCCTCGAGCCCCAACCAGTTAGCTTAACTGGTCCTCCTAGAGGCAATAACTGCCACTCTCCAAAAGCAGCAGTTACTGGCAGTCCCTAGCCTTGATAGGGACCTACAACCGCTTCACAAACAGAGACCCAACCTGCCGCCTCTGCAAATTAGCCACAGAAACCTCCACCCACCTAGGATACTGCACAGCACTGGACAACACATTTGAAACGCTCGACGCACTCACAGACTCCACCCCAACACGACTCGTCACGACTCCCGCCGACAAGGCCGTCGAACAGAGGATAGAGAATAGAGAATGGAATCGTGAGATCGTAAGGAGAGTGAGAGTGAGAGTGAGAATGTGAGAGTTAGACGAGCCGGTGGCTGACGCGTGCACAAGGGGGGAACCGCCTAATGGTGGGGGGAGAAGGAGAAGGGCCTGGGGAGTGGGGGTGTGGGGTGTGGGGTGTAGAAAGTTTGCTGCGTGAAAGTCGTGGGTCCTGAGTCCTGAGCCGCGTGTGCGGTGTTACGATTGTACATTGTACATTGTACATTCCACACAGGTGTTTGTGTGGTTTTTTTATCTCTCCCATCTAAAGTAGGGGGGAGTGGGGAGGGAGAGGGAGCCTAGTTGTCACGTCAGGCCTGACGTCACGCTGTCGTCAGGTAGGTGTCAGGTCAGTTGTCAGTTGAACCTGACGGTGACCGTCAGACGTCTACTTGTCATATGGCTGACCGATCTCTACGATTAAAAATATTAGAAAGGAATATATGAAAGGTACAAGTTGTCAAAAAAGAGTGACCCGTGCCGATAGCACTATCCTTACCAGCACAGATCCGAGCAGTCTCGCACGCGTGCCGCGTGCAACCTAACCTCTGCCGCGACGCACTGTGCACTGTGCCACCGTAGCGTGCGTAACACCATGGTCGAATTTTGCACTATATAGCGTATACTTTTATAAACATTAATTGGACCTGACGTCAGGTCTGACGTCACTGACGTCAGGTTGTGTAAGGCCCCGTGGACATGACACCTGCCGATAGGTTGATAGGTTTGACAAGCCCGGGATGAGGGAGCGAGCTCTCTCGTTTAAATACTAAAGTTAGAGTAGCGGCACGAGCGACCGATCTAGGATTAAAAAGAGCTCGCGCCGCGCGGAGGGGGGGAGGCAGAGAGAGAGAGAGAGAGTGGAGAGAGAGAGAAGAGAGCGGAGAGAAGAAGGGAGTTGGGGGGGTTAGAAAGAAAGAAGAAGAGAGAGATGAGAGAGAAGAGAGAGGGAGCTGAGGGAAGGCGATGGCGCGCGCCATCCCTCTCTCTCTCCTCTCTCTCCTCTCGTGCGTGGTCCCTGAGTCGTATGCGTCGTGTGCGCGTGCGCCAGCGAGCCGGATTGCGGCTGCCCCTCCTCCCTCTCGCTCCGCCTTCGATCTCGCCCACGCCCTCACTAGAACGAGCTCTCTTCCCCCTTTTAGCTGGCGCTTCTCTCTCTCTTCTCTCGTCTCCGCACCTTCCTTCGTCTCCTACAGCTGGGCGCGGGCGCCATTCAAGCTGAACGAGCGGTGGGGGTTTGCCGTGGATGCCTACACCATGGCCGATGTCGCTGCCGACGTGACGCGCCTGCCACCCATGTTTGTGGCGAGGGGAGTCGTGCACGAGGGAGGTATCTACAATGCTCCGATGGACGAGGGCTTCACCTTCTCCTCTGTGGAGGAGGCGATGGAGAGCGCGACGGTGGTGCTGCTCAATGCGGGCTTTCTGATTCCCAAGCTCGCGGTCGTCTCGCTCGCCATGCTCGAGGCGACGCTGCTGCCCATCTGGCTCAACGTCTACCTCTCGCGGCCGGGCCTCACGCGCTCGACGCAGCTTCACACTGACAAGCAGGACGTCCTGCTCGTGCAGTGCTCGGGACGCAAGCGGTGGCGCGTGTACGCGCCGCCCGAGCCGTCCAAGGCGGCTGGACTCGACCCATTCGGCCGAGGCAAAGGCACCGACCTCAACTGGGAGCCGGGCGAGCTGCTGCTCGACGTCACGACGGTGCGCGCGCCACCGCGTGCTCAGCCTCACGGGCTCGCCGCGAGCGCGGCAAGGGCATCCGTGCTCGCCCCGCGCGGTCCCCCCCCCACATACGCGTGCGAATCCCACGCGGACCCGCACAGACCGTCCGCCCGGCCCCGCGCGCTCCACCCACTGCGCGCCCCACTGCGCACCTACCGTTGGGCTAGCGGTGTCCCCACCCCAGCCCCTTCTCGCTCCGCCCTGCAGGCACCTGGCGAGGTGCTCTATATTCCCGCCGGCTTCCCCCATGAGACGGACACGCTCGCCGAAGCCTCGCGCGACGACGGTGTGCCGGCATCCGCCGCGGGCGGAGTGTTGCTCCGCGACGGCACCGGCGAGGACGAGTTCTCGGTCCATCTGACCATTGGCGTCGACACGCACTTGTGGGGCCTCAACTATGCCACACTGCGTGAGCAGGCCCTCCTCGCGGTCGGCCAGCCCGCGACGATCACGCTGCCTTCGGGCGCGCAGGCACCCATCACCGCCCTCCCGCTCGAGCAGTGGTCGGCGCTGAGCGAGCCGCTGCCGCTCGGCTTCCTCGCCGCGCCCCACCTAGAGGCGGTGGCACCCGTCGACGCCTCCGCCGCGAGCGCCGATCTTGCGATCGCCAAAGGGAGCCTCGTCTCCCACATCGCGGCGGAAGCGGCGCGCCGTATGGTGGCCGCCGAGACCGAGCGCTGCAGAAGTATGGTGGGCGCGCCGGAAGACGCGTCGGTCGACACGGTGTGCGAATCGCTCGTCAGCGCGCTCAAGCTACGAGACGTCGCCTCGCGCTTTGTCGACCATCACGCGGCGGTGCTCGCCATCCAGGAGACCGTGTACCGCCGCACTGCACACGAGCCGTCCACCGGCGGGCCGCCCTCGATGCGCGAGCGCAAGGCAGCGATCGATCAGCTATTTGGCGCGATGGACCAGCTCGACCTCGTGATGGATAACCTCGCCAAGGGCGTCGCGCCGCCCTCGGCCGCTGCGCTGCACACCGCCGCCGTGGGTCGTGCCGGGCCCGCCGGGCCGACTGCCGCCGCGGCCGCCCCAGGCCTAGCGAGCGGCAGCAGCGCCAAGGCCGGCGGCTTTGGCGGAGGTGGGGCGCCCGCCAAGGCGGGTAAGAAGGGCGGGAAGGCCAAGTCGAAGAAGCGATAAGCGGCTGGGCCGGCTGCGGGATGTATTCGCGCATGAGGGGGTGGGGGAATGGGAGGGTTCCGGTGCGCCGGCCGCTGTAACTCGAGCACGCATGCTACGGCACGCCGCTCCGCCGAGCGCACCGTACGGGGCAGGGGCGGGATTCTGGCTGAGAAGAATGGTTTGCCCTCATTTACACGGGTACGACCAACTTGGCAGCGGTGGCCATGGCGGTATGCCCCCTCGCATTGGTCGGAACAAGCCCCCTGGTCCCTCCCACGCAGCACATGTTGGCTTGGCTGCGAGCCTGCGTGTGTTGGGGACCCATTGAGCCGCATCGGGCTGCCGCCGTGGCGAATACGACATAGAGAGTCTAATAGAGACGAAGCACTGACCCCCAGACGGCAGCAAAGGTTAACGGTGAGAAAGAAAGAGCAATATACCGCAATAGCTCATAGCTACAATAATCGGCGCCGACGGCACATCAACCGATGAAGCCCGCAACCGCAAGCTAGCTCAGCAACACGATGGCGGCTTGCCTATATTCGGTGCCAATTAGAGGAGGCCGCGTCAGCCTCCGACCCACTCCCGCCTCCGACCCACTCCCCTCTTCCCCTCGCAACGTTGCTCGGGAGGCTCTGCCGCGCGGAAGGCGGAAGGATGATTTTAACGGGTTATGGATTATTTTAACGGGTTATCCTTGGTCCTTGAGCCTGTGGCAGCGCGCAAGCAAAGCAACGCTTCGTAATGCATGCGCATGCCACACGCCGCATCCCTGATCGCTGAAGACATGCTTTGTAGCTACGCCCGCACGTTCCGCTCCCTCCCTCGCCATGCCTTATTGCAGCTACTCACCTAGCTTCTGCTATGTGGTTAGGGTGCGCTATAGCACGTGGGAGGGTGGGGTGGGGTGGGGGGGGAGGCACTAGCGCCACTTGCTTTTTAGAGTCATGTGTAGATCCACATGTGTAGTAGGGGTCATGTGGTGGGGCGGGCGCCTCGTGCCCTCCCGCTCAGGCACTAACGCCCCATCGAGGGCCGGGGGGGCCTTTCCGTCACCCTCATGCCCTCATGTCTCATGTCCTGCCTGTCGCTTTTGGGCCTTTTGGCATGGGCCGAGCAATTCATCTCAAACGAACGTGCCCAAACCCTCCCTATCTAGACGCGTACCGCAACTCGCACTCCTACGCCCACTCCAGACGTGCGTGCCTTCGAACTCACTCCCCCAGCCCCCAGCGACTCGTACCGACTACAAAACAAATCGTAACAAACTAGCCGCTACCGTTGCTACCGCTACTTACACGGCGTGAGGCAGAAACTATCGTTATAGTTTTAGCGATGGAGCGCGCGCCGACCGTTCCCACCTCCCAGCCCCCCGCCGTCACGACGCCCCATAGGGGCCGCCCCAAGCCGCCGGAGCGCCGGAGCCGGAGCCGAAGCGCTCGCAGGCCCCACCTCTGTCTGACCAGGACGTCGACATGGCGTCGCCTCCCTCTCCTCCTGCAAGCAGCCACAGACACAGGGAGCAGGCAAAATCCTGTTCCCTGCTGTCAACCAGGCTCAGGGCAATGCCCTACCCCCCAACTCTCTCGCTTCTCCACCCAACCAAGGACTCCCCATGGACCATGGAGGGTGGCAGCACTGCTGTACTGCTGTCACCCCTATGGTGGCAACTCCTACCTTCAGTGCACCCCTCATGGGCGGGCACTTCACACAACAAACAATCCAAGGGGCTTTTGCAGCCTCCAACACAACTCAACAACAACCCAGAGGTCATTCATACGCTGAGGCGACTCAGCACTCAGCAACTCAGCAAGCCCTACCAATAATTGATAATGATATAATGGGTAATGGGTGGATGGAGGTTGGTCGTAGCGACCCCGAGGTGGATGCTTGTACTACTTTGGTACTTTGGTACCACCTCCCCCCCCCCCCCCTCTTTCCCTCTTTCCCTCTTTCCCTCTTTCCCTCCTTCCCTCTTCTCTCTCGCCTCCGCTCACACCTCTTCTCTAGTCTGCCCACTTTACTCCTACGAGTAAAATTGGACTTTACTCCTACCTCTTCCCTCCCCTCTCCTTTTTGTTTTCTCTCCCCCCCTCCTCTCCCCCTCCGCGCGGACTAACCTTATAATCTTCCGGCCCCCACGTTTCTTCCCCGCCGCTCTCTCTCTCTCTCTCTCTCCCTCCCTATTTCTTTCTCCCTCTCCCCCTTGCCCTCCCTCTCACAAAAGTATTCGATCTCTCGTTCTCACTTGTACCTAAACAGCAGCCCCTCCCTCCCCCCTCTTCCCACCGCGCGCCGTGTGTCGCCTCTCTCTCTCTTCTTCTCTACCTTTAGAGTACTCTCTCTCTCTCTCTCTCTTTCTCTCTTCTCTCTTCTCTCTCTCTCTCTTCTCTCTTCTCTCTTCTCTCTTCTCTCTTCTCTCTCTCTCTCTCTCTCTCTCTCTCTCTCTCTCTCTCTCTCTCCCCCCCCCCTCTCTCTCGCCCCCCCGTATTTCTTTTTCAGGAACATTGGCCTTTATTCTGTCTTCAGTTCTTTTGTCTCTCTTTCCAACCCAAGCTGTCGAGCGTTCTCCCTCTCTCTCGAACGAACAGCCGTGGCTCCTCAACGTGTCCCCTCCCTCCTTCTCATACATAATCACCTTCCTTTTCTCTCATATATCGACACATCTCCGCTCTTCTTTCCCCTTTTCATGGCCAACTCTCCTCTCGCCCTCTCTTCAACCTTCCCTCCCTCTCGCCCCGTTCTTTTCTCTCTCCACCTCCGCAAAACCTTCTTACTCATACCCTCCCTCTCTCCCTCCTCCTCCCTCTCTTCTCTTCCCTCTCTCTCCCTCCCTCTCTCTCCCACGGGGCGCCACGCTAGGTGAGCTCCTCCCCTTCTCCCTCCCTCCCTCTCTCTCTCCCGTTAACCTCTGTCTCCCCTCTCTCCGCTTCCCTCGAGCTCCCGAGCCCCTCTCCATCGGCTGCCGCGGGGTCCAACGTGTACGACTCGCTCAATCACACACACACACACATACACACAACAGAGAGAGAGAGAGAGAGAAGAGCCTGGCACTTCTGCTACGGGCTCCCTCTCTTTCTCCCTCCCTCCCCCCCCCCTCTGTGTGTGTGTGTGTGCGCGCGCACGCGCTCGTGCCCCCCCCCCCCCCCTCCCCCCCGCGCCCCCCTTCTCTGCTCTCCCACCTCCCTCGCTCCCCTTGCCAGCCGCGCCCTCCTGTGACTCTTCCACCCTCTCCCAGGCTCTCACTTGGCCTGATCTCTCTCTCGTCCCCCTCCATCCCGGTCCTTGTCTTCCTCCTCCACCGCTCCCCCCTCCCTTTCCGCCCAAACTACTCTTCCCTTCACGCCTCGCTCAAGACTCCCTTGCCTCTCCCCCTTTCCCGCTGCCGTGACAGCACCTTCTATTTTCCTACCCCTCCCTTGTCCGGCCTCCCCGTGTACCAACAGCGTCCTCCACATAGCACACTGCCCGCCGATTCCCGCTTTTCGGCTTCTGTACTGCTCGGCCGCGTTCTCTCTCACACACCTCCCTCTTTCGCCCTTTCTCCACAGACAAAAGCATCTCCATATCCGTGGCCTCAATCGCACACAGTCATGGCGTCCTCCTCGCAAGGGCACATGATGCTCATGAAGGAACTAAAGAGTGAGCTGACCGTAGCCGTCCCGCACCGTTACAACCTGCCCGCGCAGCAGTCGTCATAGACGTACTCCTCCAGCACGGCTGCCTGAAGACGCAGGGCGACCCCAGCACACCGAGCCTAGCCTTGCACCCTGTCAGGGCATCCGCGCAAACGCTCACCAGCCGCTCGTTCCCCACAACACGTTTCGCAGATCTCAACAAAAATCCAGTGGAGGGCTTCTCAGCGGGCTTGGTGGACGACGCCAATCCCTTCGAGTGGGAGATCTGCATCATCGGCCCTCCGGACAGCCCCTAGTGCGTAATGGCCACAGCGCGGTAGCCGGCGCAAGTTGCATTACTCGCATGCTTGCATGTCACTCTCTAGATTTTCACACCTTGCCCCTCTCCATGCCGCGCCCGCCTGCAGTGAGGGCGGCTTCTTCAACGCCACGATGAAGTTCCCGCCCACGTATCCCAACCATCCGCCGACGCTGAGAATAAACTCCGAATTCTGGCACCCGAATGGTGCGAGCCCCCCCCCCCCTTGACACGCCAACCAGCCGCTGCTTGAGCCTTCGCCGTGGCGCGCCCCCTCGCCTCGCGCTGCTGAGCCGCCCCCTTCGCCGCGCGCCTTAGTGTACAACGATGGTCCACGAAAGGGCGAGGTCTGCATCTCGATTCTGCATGAGCCTGGGGAGGACCGCTATGGATACGAGCAAGCGAGCGAGCGGTGGCTACCCATCCACTCGGTGCAACGCGCCGGCTGGACCTTCACGCCCGAGCTCTCGGCACCGCGTCCGCCCGCAGGCCTGGCTTCATGCGCGCGTAGCGTGCTCATGCCTTCCTGCGCACTGCCATTGACAGGTCGAGTCGATCCTCATCTCAGTCATCTCGATGCTGTCGGCGCCAAATACCGACTCTCCAGCCAACATCGACGCCGCCAAGCAGCTACGCGAGGACGCGGAAGGGTACAGGAAGCGCTGCGCACGCATCGTTCGCATGTCCATCGAAGGATGAGCGCGCGATGGCGCGGCCCGCACACCTGCGGTGCCTCGACACGTTCCGCAACCATCGGCTCGTCGCGACGCCCGATGGATGGATGATATGCAGCTGAGGGCGAAGCGCTGCACGGAGCAAGCGAGGCAAGCAAAGCGGTCATCGGGTTAGGGTAGGTCGGAGCATCTGCGCGCGCTCTGGCGGAGCGGCTGGCGGCTGTGCCCGCATGTAGTCAGCTGCATTTGTAGAAACCATCTGGGAGACGTCTGGTCGCTCGCCTACGACTGCATCTTCAGGATTTGGCCGAGGCATTGCGGTGCATGTCGACGGGGCAGCACTAGCGATCGGTGGGGCGCTTTGGGCGCATCATGTGACTGCAAGTCGCGACGCTCCAATTGGTCCCGTCCTCTGCCTCTCTCCAGTTGGAACTTACAGGCGCGGAATTGGCAGAGAGGGAAGAGCGACAAGCGGACAGTTCTAGCCCATGGGATCCGGCTTTGTGCGTGATCAAGCAGAGTCCCGGAGGTGTCTACAGAGTAGGACGGCCTTGCTGCAACATGTGCTGTGCGTGTCCGTGACGCGGGGTGGAAAGTACGGGTTAAGGGCAAGCTAGCTCACTGATGCCGACCGATGGACGATGATGCTTCATGTTTGTTTGCGACTAGGCAGTGTGGCACGGTCCAAGAGACCTAAACAAGGCATTCAGGGCTAACACCTACACTAATGAATAATTATACTACGCATAGCATATAACTGAGCATTATTACCACTTCTCTCATTAGCCCGGTACTAACACGACAACCCTCAGCGCACCTGCCCGTACGCCTCAGCGCATGTTGCTGCCACAAATACATACACATATGCACCCCTCCACATCTCCCCCCTCGCAGACCGCAGACCGCCGGCTCCCATTCTAACCTCCCAGCCATGGCTTAAAATGAGGGAAAACCCAGTAAGCATTAAGGCGAACCGATCTACATCGGCCGACTCACCAGGGAGAAGCAAGGGGGGGGGGGGGGGGGGTCCTCGAGAAATAAATGACTGCGATTCGAGTAGCCTGCGCCACCTCGGATACTCTCTTTTCGCGCTTGAGCCACTCCCTTCTCGTCTCCCGGCCCATTTCTCACTGCACTCCATCCGGGGGGGGGAGGGGTGCAAACCCGCCAAGCGGCGCGCCCTGGCCTGCTCTTAGGGGGTCTTTTGGGGGCCTCTCAGAGGGTCAGCAAGGGTAGCTCAGGGGGCAGTGGAGGCTGGGGCTCAGCCCCTGCCCCCCCCTGCCTCTCCCACGCCCGCCTCGCTGGCCATGGG
The DNA here is from genome assembly GCA_018136815.1 of Isochrysis galbana. NCBI lineage: Eukaryota > Haptophyta > Isochrysidales > Isochrysidaceae > Isochrysis > Isochrysis galbana. The sequence continues at coordinate 492,221 of CM030932.1, forward strand.
AGCCTCCCGAAATCTCCCGTATGCCTGGCGCGATCAGGGACAAGGGGGGAAGTCAGCTCGAGGGCAGGCCCAACGCCCAGCGCGGGCGTGGGAGTGCAGCTCGCGGCCCGCGCCCACGAGGGGCATCTGGGCCAGAATCCAGAATGATGAGTGCCCAGCCCCTGCCACAGGGGCCGGGGTTGATTGTACGGGCCCACCCGCCGGGGGGCTGTCCAGCTGATGGAGAGAGGGCGGGGCGCGAGGCCCCCATTGATCCCCACTTGCATAAGAGACACGCGCCTAAGAATAGAGCGCGCCGCATGGGATGCTCCCCCTATCCGCAACATTGCCACTTCTTGACATTGTCAATGCCATTGCGCACTTTGGGCCCGTTCCGAGATCATGAACATTTTATGATCTCCGGCTGAGGCTTGTTCGTGCCTGGGTCCGGAGCGCAACCGCAACAAGCGCCGCGGAGCTGCATACGAGCCGCTCACACAAGACTGACGATAGCTACAGTGCTCGCTGGGGCGCTAAAGATTAATATCACCTCCTATCTATAATGCATGCTCCTCTTGCATGCTGCATGTGGCAGAGACAGAGCGCAGTCGCGGCGGATCTCCGCAGGGCACGCACACGTAGCACGCGAGCGGCCAAGCAGAGGCCTCTACGAACAAAGGGCTACAGGCGCTCGCACCCGGCGCCACACCACGACAACCATGCGCTGACAATAGTCACAATCGAATAACGTAGGTCGTCCCCGAGATCCCTAGTTCTGCGACATCGCGGCGGGGGCCTGGTGCCGCGACGAGGGCGCTTCGCTAAGGGCCTCATATCGCGGGGTCCAACGCTCGCGCCTTGCAGGCGCGCGACATGTTGCGGCGCGCCGCCCGCGGCGCGGCGGCGGGACGCTGGCCGCGGCGAGCCTACTCCACACAGTGAGAAACCGGCCGCGCCCGCCCTCCTCAACCGACTGCTCACGCGAGCGCCGCCTTGATGTTGCCGATCACCTTCTTGGCATTGGCATTGACGACGTCCCACTTGTTGGCAGCGACGACGTCAGGGGGGAAGAGAGGCGCGACAAGGCCGACCGAGGTAGCGCCCGCCTTGAGGAAGTCACCGGCATTGTCAAGATCGACGCCGGACGTCGGGTTGAGCCGGAGCATCGGCAACGCCGACGAGACGGCTTTGATCCATGCGGCGCCGCCGGCGACACCAGGGAAGATCTTCTGAGAGGGCGCACCTGCCTTGTAGGCGGCGTACGCCTCGGAAGGTGTCTGCGTGCCCGGGATGATGACGATGTTGTGGAAGCGGCACCACTGCACGACCTCGGGAACGAGAACGGGCGCGACAAGGAACTCAGAACCGGCGTCCATCGCGTCCATCGCGTCCTGGATGTCCATGATGGTGCCGGTACCGACGAGGACCTACAGGGGAAGGCAGAAAAACTAAGGGCCAGGGATGGGAGGTGGAGGTACGCGCTGGGCGAACGGCGCGATCACCTTGCCCGTCTTTAGCCCATCGTACTTGGCGCGGTACTCGGCGACGCGGTCGAGGCAGCCCGGTGTGGTCAACGTGAACTCAACAAGGTTGAAGCCGCCGTCGATCGCGGCGTCCATTGCAGGTGCTGCCTTCTCTGCAAACCGGGACAGGGTGGAGGGTTCGAGTCGTGAATGTGAGTGCTGCGGCGAAGGACGAGGGTGCCATTCGGTGCTAGATACGAGGAAGCCGTGTTGGCGCCACCGGCCTTCAGCCAGGTGTACTCTTGCACGTGTGGGTCTGGCTCCCCTTGCGTGTTGCGCGAGCGCGTGTGCTCGTCTCAATCCCTAGCCCATCCTTGAACTCGCAGCCAGGATGCAGAGAACGGCGCGTTTCTCGCGCTCCTATGCACTCTCTCGCGGTCAACTGACCAACTTCACCCACCACAGACTCTGCCTCAACGCGCAACCCTCTGCTTATCTCGCCTGCCCGTCGTCGTCGCTCTCACCTGCAAGGAGCGGCTGCCCCTCGCTCTGCCCGTCCTGCAACCGCGACCTTTCCTTGCTCACCCGCCCTTCCCGCCCCGACACGCGCGTACGCGACGACCTCCCGTAGCTGCCCTTCCCCATCCCCGATTCCCCGTCTCCCCTCCCCCTCCCCCTCCTCCTCTCTCCTAGCACTTCGCCGTCTGTGCCGCGTCTCTCTCTCTCGATCTCTCCGTCTCTCTCGCTCCACCCTCCCCCTCACCTGCAGTGGGCGTGCGGAGCACGGCGCACGCCTTGTCCTTGGCGAAGCGTGCGAGGACGGCTTGGAAGGACTCCGGCGTGCGCATGTACTTGTCATTGCCCAGCGTGTGCGCCGCGCGGCGCAGCGGCGGCGTGGCCTGCGTGGCGAGGCGGCGGAGCATTGCGGCGAGTTTGAAGCGGGTGACGAGGAGCCATCTCGCGGGATCCAAAAGCTTCGAAGATCATCGAGATACCCTCGAGATCGGCTCCCGGATACATATGAAAGGCGGCGTGGTTGGGTTAGAAACGGGCGGGAGAGGCGAGGAGAAGGGAGCGGGTGGGGGAAAGGAGAAGAGTGTGGGGTACCGAGCGGATATTGAATAAAATGGTTCAAATATGAGAATAAACGTCTGGGACAACGAACGCTAGCACCGCTCTCCTCGAGAGAATTGGGGTCAGAAAGACAAATGAATGTAGATTCGCGGGGAGCCGCGGAGACGGCCCTTGAGTAGAGAATGATCTGACCGAAAACACAGAGTTGAGAGCGGGTGGAAACGTGAGAGAAGGAGGATGTGGAGGAGGAGAGGGAGAGAGAGAGAGAGAGAGAGGGAGGGAGAGAGAGAGGGTCAGAGGCCGCGAGGGCAGAGAGTTTTGTAGTAGAAGCCGTCTTCCTCGAACGTACGGAGAGGCTGGCGCTTCTCTCGGACACAAAATTAGACAATTAGACGCTTCTCTCTCGAGGAGGGGGAGAGCGAGAGAGCGAAGAGAGAGAAACCTTCTAATATTCTTACCGCACTCGCGGCGAATGGAACCACTACCTACTACACGTAGTACGTAGCATACTTTCTACACCCCCACTCCCCCGGCCCTTCTCCCCCCACCATCAGGCGGCTCCCCCCGTGCACTACTAGGGGGATCGGTGATGGTGCATCAGTACTAATATCAGTTTTTTACATCAGTATCAGCTCACCTCGAGCTGATAACTGATATCAGTTATGAGTTGTCAGCAGCTTGGAACCGGGAGAAAACAAAACACCCAGTCCCCTTTACTTTCTACATCCAAAAAAAAGTGCAAAAAAAATTGAGTTTCACTGAGGTTGGATGTGAGTCGAACTGGTACTCCGCTCTGCGCATCGCACTCGCACTGTCACCTAGGCCACTTGACGCTCACATGTTGCTGAATTGGGGACGTTTTGTTGTATTTATATCTGCAGCAAATACACAAGCCACTGATATCAGCTGATATTCTGCTCGCTCAGGGCCTTTGAGGTGATATCAGCTGATGAGGTCCATCAGCCATCAGCTTATATCAGCTATGATATCAGTGTCAGCCTCGAAGTTGGTGTCACTTGATGAACTGATGCACCATCACTGAGGGGGATAGGGGTGAAGGGCTTAGATATGGTCCCGTGGCCCGCGCCCCCCCCCCGGTGATCTTTCCCCCCCTTCCTCCTGTGTCTCCGAGTGGGCGGCGGCTTCAGTCCCGACTTATCATGTAAACAGGAGCGGGACTTACCAATTTTTCGGTGGTCGGAGCGAGAGCTCCGGCCCACCCCCTTCTCCGCGCCCTCTCTCCCCTCTCCTGCGGCACGCGCGATGGCGCGCCTGCGGCAGGCCCCCAGCTGCCCTCTGGCGACCCCTGGAGGCTCTTGGAGGCCAGCTCCAGCTCAGGGGGCAAAGGAGGCTGGGGCTAGGCCCTCGCCTCCCCTACCTCTCCCTCGCTGACGCTCCAGAGCCTCTGGGGCCCCCACGCTGCACCTGTCTGCCTGTCGACCAAGGGGGAAGGGGGGGCTTGGAGCAATGGGCTGGCCACGACTGGCCAGGACGAGCGAATCAGGCGTGCCTGTGAGTGAGAGATGAGAGAGTGGGTCAGCAGGGCAGTGGACTGGCAGTGGGCTCTTGGCAAGCCATCAGGCATGCCAGGAGGATGGGTGGTTCCTCCCCCATGGCAGCACCACAAGATGGGTGAAACACCCGCACTACCCTCTGTACGACGCAAAGAGCGCGACACACACGATGGGCGGTCCATTAATTGCTGCTCGATGTTGCTCAATCAATGTCCAATAATGTCTGTGTCAATATTGCTGCCCCTGAAGTTGCTCGTGAGTTGCTTGCACGCTCAAACACCCCAAAGTTGCTCGGGAAGTTGCCGGCAACTCTTGTCAGGCCCTACCCCCCTCACTAGTCGGGTTTTTTATTATTGGGCCAAGCCCTTAGCAAGCCAACCTTAGTCTTCTCTTCCCTCACGTCTCTAAGTTTTTTTTTAAATTTGGAACGAATCTGGTATAAATTTAGGTTTCAAGGCTCCCGTCTCGTCGCGTCGGGGGGTCGTCGGTCGGCTCCCTCCCTCCCTCCCTCCCTCCCTCCCTCCCTCCCTCCCTCCCTCCCTCCCTCCCTCCCTCCCTCCCTCCCTCCCTCGCTCTCCCTCCCCTTCTCTCTCTCTCTCCCGCCCACTCTCTCTCTCCTCCCACTCTCGCTCGCGTTCCCGCTCGCTCGCTCGCTCGCTCCCTCTCCCTCTTCTTATTCCCCTTCCTCTTCCCTCTACTCTCGCCCCCCGGGGTCTACTTCTTGTGGGGCCGTGATGCTCAGTGCGCTCAGCCTCGGCCTCGCGCTGCTTCCCTTCCTGCACAACGCACCGCAGACAATCAGGTGTGCTATTCTTCCCGTTCGTTGGCCGTGTAGACGGCGCAGCAAGCCGAGGAGAAGGGGACAAGGAGGGGGTAGGCTGGGGCAAAGGAGGAGAGGGATGAAGGGAAGGAGGGCTGAGGGAAGGAGGAGGAGGCTTGGGGTCGGCGTGGGAAGGCGGGAGGCCGGTAGGAAAGAGGGAGATGGCGACGGTGCTCGACGCGAGGCCATCCCTCTTTCTCCCTCCGCCCCCCCCCCCCCCCCCCACCTCTCACTTCTCCTCACGCCCGTTTGCTGAACATCACGCAGCCTTGTGACCTGTCCACACGCGTCCACTTTGCCGATACCCCTGCTCAGATCGCAGGATGCGCTCACCGGTGCGACGCTGAGCCGGCGAGCCACACTGCCCCTTTTTGCGGCCGCCCTCTCAGCTGGCGCCAATGCAGCATGCGCTCACGCCGCCGCAGCCAGCCCAAAGGATGGCGAGCCCAAGGTGTGGATATCAGGCAGGAGCGATCCTCTCCGTCCGACGTCAAAGGATAAGCTGGACGGGACCAAGAAAGACCCCAAGTACCTGTCGTGCCTCAATGACTGCGTACCACGTTGCCAAGGAACGGGGAGCAAGGACCGTTCGGAGTGCTTCGACGAGTGTCAAGACGAGTGTTGCTTCACCTATCAGCAGTGCACCGCTGCGCGTGTGCGACTCTGACCACACGACCACCGCTGCTCATTTGCAGCCACGAAGTATTTGCGGCGCTGACATTATTTGCCTGGCCTTGTGGGCGGCTCTCGAGTCTCTGGCCAGCCTGCAACGCAAGTTGCTTGCACACTCGACAATCTTAAAGTGCCAGTGCATCAATATGAGACCTGTGGCGGTACGCGCCATTCGTTGCTGTGAACGCACGAATGCAACCGGCGGGAGGCTAACATACGTCAGCCGGAGGCCTGACATTATTTGCAAAGCATGCGCCCTCCTGCCCAAGACTCGGTAGTCGGTAGTCTCGGGACCCAAGAAGCCAGGCAGAGATTCTGCGGCTCATGCCGCGCGCCCTGCTTCCTCTGCCTAGATTTCAGCCTCGCGATGCCTAAGCCACCTCTCTTAGTCATCTTTGACTACAGCACTCCAGAACTAAATTTATACTTGGTTCGCCCATGGGGGGGCACGAGCCCCCCCCCTCCTCGCCACTCCTCCCCTGGTGTGGGGGCTCTTGGAGGCCAGCTCAGTAGCTCAGTTCAAGGGGCAGAGGAGGCTGGGTCTGGGCCCTGGTCTGCCCCTCGCTGGCTGGTGCTCGCCTTAGCTCCTGGGCCCACACGGTGCACCTGTCTGCCTTTCGACCAATGAGGGAGGAGGGGTTGAAGCAATAATGATGCATGCCACGATGGGCCAGGTCGAGCGAATCACAGATTCGGAATCTGCGAATCATGAGCATCATGCATCATGCGAGCCTGCCAAGGAAAGAGTGGCTCAGTGGGTCAATTGGCGCAGGCTCTGCTCTAGCTCTAGGCATGCGCCATAAGGCATGCCAACGAGGGGGGGGTGGGGGTGGTTCCTCCCCCACAGCAAGGCAGGAGTGGAGAGAGGAGGCGGGCCCGTGCCCCCCCCATGGCCCATGGGCGAACCAAAAGTATAAACTTAAACTTGGTTTTGAGCTTACGATTACTTAATGGTTAATGGTTAATGATTATTACCACTACTGCCATATATTTTTTTAATTTTTAACAATTTTTATGGGTCGCGGCCCGGCACAGGAACGGATATAGCGCTAACTCAAGACGACAGGACTCCCTGCCGCGGCAAGCGCAAGCACCCTTCGCCCCTTATGCCACCCAGCTCTTCACTAGCTTTCTACCTGCGCTAGCTGGAGCGCGCATGTACTGCAAGTAGAGAGTCAAAGCCAGGCGACATTGCGCCGGAGTGCACCTCTCCCCGGTCTTGGCAATGTGGGTGTGCAGATTCGAATTGGAGGGAGCTCTGCCGAGGACGTGCCAGACGGTGCGCCTCGCCCCACACTCTTTGCCCATGTCATCCTTGATCACGCACTTGAAAGCTGCTACCCTCTGGCCTCGATGGGGCCCAGCAATGGCGAGCTCGTCGCTCTCGAGGTGCCAGAACGAGTTGAGGAGCCTGTTGTTTCCAGCTCGATGCCCAGCTTCACGAAACTTATCGTGAGTCAAAGGGCCATCATTAATTGTGCGCTGACGACTGCCGCCGCCACTGGCCTCAGGTGTCGGAGTTGAAGCAGTTGGATTCTGGCCATTGCCTGCTGGCGTCGGCAACTTGTCCGGGAACGTATCGTAGTAGCACTTCAGGATGCTCTATTGGGCATGTAGAAGATCTCGCCGCTAGCGTCGCCGAGTTCGAGACTGCCCGTTCCATTCGGACCCATCTCCTGAAGCTTCCAGAATGCCCCTGGTGCACGACTGCCGGGGGGCTTGTACAGCGCGTCGTATGCTAGCACAGCGCTCCTCTGCTGACATCCGGCCAGTCCAATAGTCTCCAGGCACGCGGACGTGCTCACCTCATTAAATGTTCCAGGTGTACCTAGGCACCATTCCCTCAGCAACACCAAGTTTTGTGACGCGTTTACGGGTCACCTGGTCGGAATTGCTGCATGTCCTAGAAACGGGAGAAACGGCTGATATCACCCAATGGGGAGCTCTTCTACCTTCTACCCATGGTCCCCAGGAGATGCAATGTTGCTTTGACTGCCCTCTTTGAGACCTTCAGTGACCACCAAGCTTGGTTTTGTCATCTAAGTGTCCAATCCGCTAGCCTCCTGCTCCAAAAGGTCTAAAATAAAACTCCTCTGGTGCGAGCGGACGCCCGAGTGCAGCACCGCATGCTAAATGTGGTAGCAAAAGTAAGCAAAGACAAGCTCCGCAGAGTTGGTCATGGGGAGAGCTAAGGTTGAATGGGACGTGGAGATGGTTTGCTTCAGGTGATGGGATGTCTCATAAGCTCACCATAGGCTATAATGGAGGCATGATCGGCAGAGTCCTAGAAATCCAAGAATTTTCTAGGACGTGGTCCTAGTTTCTAGGACGGAATTTTTTGTCCGTTTGGGTTAGGGTTATCAAATGTGGACCAGGTGAAGTCATCACGCGATTCAAATTGGAACAACATCCTACCGAAGAAGCATCTAAGAAGTCAATGAGGTACTAGTATATGTGCTGCAGAATGAGCTCGACCTAACGTGATGTCTACGCGACGACACGGCGTACAACCTTATCTTCCTCCGCCTCTCACGCGGCTCACTTGTCTGGCACAGAAGATCTCGTAGTACCGGCGGCGTGGGGGGGAGAAGAGTACGAGGGGGAAGGGGGAGGGGGGAGGGCAAGGGGGGGGAGGGGGGGGAGGGGGGGGAGGAGGGGGAAGGGGCGGGAAGGGGGACGGAAGGGGGGGGGGGGTTCGGGGCTTTCGTAAAAAAAATGCTAACCAAACCTGAGGTTGCAGCCTCTCAGACTCTAGACTTAGACTTAGACTAGACCCTTGTGTATATAAAGGAATACCATGATATACTATGACCATGACTATGGACATTCGTCATCAAAGGCTCACATCGAGCATCCGAGCATCCGTCCTACATATTCGACGGACCGCGATCTCGTTATTGGTATGTATTGGTCAAAGCGCGGTGGCGGTGGACTGGCCAATGGCCAATGGCCAATGGCGTGGGGCCATCAGGCGTGCTTGTTGCCAAGAATAAAGAAGTAGGAAGTAGGTGCTTGTTCATTCGTAGTGTGTGGTGTGTACAGGGTCTTGTATGCCATGAGGCACGGCAGGGCGGGCGGGCGGTTCCGTTCTCACCCTCACATAGCCTCATAGCTCTCGTATATATAGCTCTCACAGCTCAAGTGAGGAGTGGAGAGAAGGGGGGCTCGTGCCCCCCGCCGAGTGGATGAACCAAAGTGGTACGTAAACTTGCGTTGCACTAGCTCCACAATGTAATGGCACGCGACGCTTTCGCATACTACAAGGCCCACCTTCAAGAATTTTTTTTCGCATACTACAAGGCCCACCTTCAAGAATTTTTTTTCGCATACTACAAGGCCTATTGAGGAGCAGCAAGTGCGCAAGACTTGTCATCCAGCCCGTGCAATCGCGAAAGATTGAGATTGCATAGGCCACGCGTTAGAGCATTACTAAGGCTCTTATGTACTAGTATTGCTTTATCGCACGCGGCATTTCTAGAGCCCAAACGCACTGCCTAGCGTTAGCGTGTGGTCGTCTCCACGGAGGGACCCGCGGCAGGAAGACTTCGTCACAAGCCAAGTCACAGATATGCAGCTATCGCGCTTGAAGAGAGGAACCAAAGCTAGCTGTCTGGCTGGCCGGGCCGATTGAAGAAAAGGTTATCTCGTTGGGTATCAACGTCGAAAAGGCCCTGCGCGACCGCGCGGGCGCTCACATGTGCCGTGGAGGCAGTCGAATATACCTAGTCGCACTGCGACGCTGCTAGTGGACGCCATAGCCCGCAATGCTCAGGGCTGCACCGAACGCGGCGGAAGGCGGCCGCAAACGGCGGCTGACGATGCTTCACTTGCGCGCCGCCGTACTCAGCCGCTCCATATGCGTCTCATGCCGAATGCGGTCAGGCACCCCCCCCCATTGTGTCAAGACGCGCAGCTCACACCGGCAAGCGCGCCTTGGCGACGAAACGGTCTGTGAAGGCGCGGACTGGCGGCAACGCGAGCACATTTCCCACGATCGGAAGGTTGCGCAGGAAGCCTAGCACAACAGGGAAGAAGTCGCCAAAGAGATTGAGGAAGCCGAAGAGCTCAATCGCCATACCTATGCAGTGAGAGAGCGGCTTCGGATCGGATGTCTAAGAGGCGCTGGCTGATGCACACGTGGCGCCATGTACCCCCACGGCTTTGGGGCGGGCGGGTGGCGGTGTGCGCACCAAAAACGGGCCATCCCACGAGAACAAGGAAGATGCCGCCAAGGAAGCATGAGGTGCCACGGACCTGCGGTACAGCGGATAGTGCGCCAAGCGTGAGGCGGACGCCAAAGAGGGACACTGTGCAGAAAGCGTTATGACTGGATGCGGAGAGCGAGCCGATCAAGCCATCGCACGCGTTATGGGGAGGAGATGTAGGCGCGTCGCAGCAGCAGGCATGGCCGAGCCGAGCGGATGCAGCACCCACTTTTCGCTTCTGGAAGAAAAAGCGGAAGACGCCGCGCGGCCCGATGATCAGAGAGACCCCAGCCAAGAAGAGGATCTGAGGCGCATGCAAGAGTCGTGGTCAGCGCGGGGTGAGTAGGCCCAGGACAGACCCACACATGGCGCTTGCACACTGCTTGCGCGCAAGGGAGTGAGATGTGGCACTATGGGCAGAGAATCAGCCTGCGCCCTCTCACATTGCCCATTGCGAGGAGCCCTTTGTCGAAGAAGAGCATAACGCCGAGCACCAGAAAGAGGACGCCTGCGCATGTGAGCCCCAACCCGATCTCTGTGGCCGGAGGGGATGGCGTAAGGTGAGAAAGGAGGGGGTGGTGACAGGGCGAAGCGTAGTGTAGCGGAGCTCGTGATAAGACGAGAGGGAGGGTGGAGGGAGAGAAAGGGTAGAAAATGTCGCCCGCCACCAACTCTCCTTTTTCCAACTGGTTGGGGAGCTGCGCCCGGCCCTGCCGTACTGACCTCTCCCTGCCTCTCAACCTCCCTCCTTTGTCCTCCCTCCCTCCACTCTCTCCCACCGTCTTCTTTCAAATACGGAAGACTTAAGGAGAATGAGGAAGGAAGGGGAGAGCAGACAACAAAGGGGGGGCACGCTGCACCCCTCCTCCCCGCCCTGCCCCTCGCCCTCCCTCCCTCCCTTTCTCTCCCTCTCCACCTCTGAGAAGCTGAAACGAGAGAGGAGAGGGGGGGCGGGGAGTGTGGGGGTGGGAAAGGGAGAGAGAGGGAGAGAGAGGGTGAGCGGGGGTGGTGAGGAGGGGGGGAGAGAGAGAGACAGAGAGGAAAGACGGGAGATAAAGGGAGGTAAAGGGAGGGAGGGAGGGAGGGAGGGAGGGAGGGAGGGAGGGAGAGGCTGAGCGGGGCAGGGAGAGGAGAGGCCGTACACCCGTGCGCCGCCGCCACCACCACCACTCCTCCTGCAGTGGGAGGGAACGAGAGAGAGAGGGAGGGAGAGAGGGAGAGGGAGAGGGAGAGAGGCGCACTCCGGTAGTCATCCATCGCTCCTTTCTCTCTCTCTCAAATTCCCCCCCCGGTGTTTTTTTTTATTCCCACCTCTCGCCGTTCCAAAAATGGATCGAGATGCCTCGCACGCTTTGTGGCTCTGAAGCTGTAAGTTGGGAAAAAAACCTCTTAATAATCTCGCCGCGCGCGACCCTGCACAGCCTCCCTGCAGCCACGCCCGCTTCCCTTATCACCCCTCCACCTGCCTTGCGGCTCGTTCCCTCGTGCTCTACCTAGGGGCTGGGTGTAGTGTGTAGTGGGTTTCCAGTTGGCCCAGGCCAGAGTTTCGCGAAATGTTTTGCAAAATTTGGGTGAACCGACGAAATCGAATTTTTTGACCGAAATTTGGGTGCAAGTGCGAGGCGCTGAAGAACGGCGCATAGCGCATAGCGCCGAAGCGAAATTTGGGCCCCGACCGAACGAAGCGCCCTCCCCCCCCGTCCCCCGTCGCCTCCCCCCCGCATGCGCAGCATGCGCATGACGCCCTCTAAATAAAAATTAGTTACAACTGGGAATATCGGCGGCTTCACTGAGCCAAATGCGACGATGCACTTACTATTGATTGCGTCCGTATGAGTTGTATACAGTTAGTGTAGAGTATAGCACGTACGCGAATACTGTATAATGTTAGTTAGGTGCGTATCGATGCGCGCGGAGCGCGCTAGCGCCATTAACCGAGAGCAAAGCAAAATACCCCCGAAATTTGGGTGGAGCGGGCCCGAAACTTAGCGAATTGCGTGCGAAATTTCGAAACGAAATTTGGGCGGGTCCGAAACGAAACTCTGGCCTGGGCCAAGTTTCCAGTGGCACACGGTGTGTACCGGTCCCCGCCGATGCCCGATGCGGCTTATCACTCTCCTTCCTTTTCCGCCATCGGGCTACCGGTTGTTGAAGCTGTAAGTTGAAAAGAGAAGGGCTTCATTCCTGGATGGGAAATACGGTGCTGGGGCCTGCAAATACAGCCAAATACATATGTATTTGGCCTTTGGCCAAATACATTCCAAATTCATTCGAGGCCTACAACCCACACAACCCAGGACGCGCTTCAAATATACAAATACAGCCAAATACATATGTATCTGGCCAAATACGGTAAATGTAAATACGTATTTCCCATCTAGGGCTTCATTCTTCATTCAAGGGTCAAAGGTATGGTGTTGGGTGTTGGGTGTTGGGTGTTGGGGGTCGGGGAGGGTACACTGGGGCTTGCCACAAGAGCTCTTGTAAGGTCATAAGTCATAAGTATGAAAGGCTATACCTACACGCTACAAGAGCCAATGCGCCAATGCCAATCTGCCAATGCGACAAGCATATGTATATGCACTCTAACTCTAGCTCTATTCGAATACTCTATTAGACTCTATTCTCTATTCACATTGTCAGTCACTGTCACTGTCAGAACAATCACAATCATAATCATCACTGCGGTGCGGCAAATCATACAATCATTCCCACCATCTACCTCCACCATCTGCTTTGCCAACACCCGCCGCACTCGCACGCCCGCGCTGAGCCTGCCCTCGAGCTGACGAGCTGGACCCCCCCCCCCAATCCTTGGTGACAAGGCACAAGGCACAAGGCTTGTGCACAAGGCATACGGGCATACGGGGGCCTCTAGGCGGCACCGCGGCACCCGTGGCCGGTGGCCGGTGGCCGGCGGGGGCGAGTGTACATGGGAGAGGCAAGGAGTGGCCGGTGGCCTATGGCCTATGGCCGGGGGGCCATGGGCCATGGGCTGAAAGCTGAGAGAGCTAAGCTCAAGCTGTCGCATCCGCGATCGACCTTTTTGTTTTAGAAGTTGTCTGCGTTTCTATGTCCCCTCCTTGCAGGCTAGTCACTAGTCACCGTCGCAGGATCCTACATTCGCCCATTCGCCCTTGTTGCCCTCGCCTCCTTTGTCGCCTCCCTTGCCGCCTGCTTGCCCCTCACCTGGCTTACCTCCTTGTGTGCTCCTCGCGTTTTAGGCTAAGTCGCGCGTTCAGGTATCGCCGGTGCAAGGAACCGCCCCCTTGTGTGACCCTGATTCCCCCTCAGGTGTTGGCCGTTGGATGATATCGTGGCGCTATTTTACTTCGGTCTTCATCAAATCTCACTTAAGGGTTTTCGAAAGATTCCCTCCTTATTCCTGTGCGTAACGGTCGCCCCCGGATCGTCCGTCGCCCCGTCGCTCTCTTGTCGGCATTCTCTTCCTTGTTCGATCTGTCAGCAGGTTCTTGTGCGTTCCGCGATAAGGATACGTTAGTGTGGAAAGTGTTGACGTGAGTGTAGTGTCATCTCGTCGGTCCATCGGCCTCTAGCCGTCTGTCGTCTGTCGTTCTTCGTTCGTCGCTCTCGTTCTCGTTCTCGTTCCCGTTCTCGTCCCTCGTTCTCAACACTACCTCAACACCAAACCTCACCAATCCCTCAGCCCTAGCCTATCCATCCCGATCCGCCCAGCCATGTCCGCTCCGTCGTCGCGCTCGCCCTCGCCCAAGCCCGTCCTCCCGCCTTCCTCTGCTGAGGAGGTGGTCCAGCCCGTCATTCCATCACTCCCGGCCTCCTTCGCCGCGCCTTCCGCCGATCGTCTTCCTTCCGAATCATCGCATATCGAGCCCGTGGTCATGCTGGATCCGTCACAAGCCTTTAGCCTTTAGCGAGGGTGGTCATGTCAATGAGCTCTGTCTACCACAAGGCTTTCAAGTGATGGTGTGATGGTAAGCACACATATCCGATCTCCTTTTAGTCCTAACTGGCCGGGATGGCCATGCAAAAACCATAACTCACCTCGGACGGCGGACGGAGGAAAAGAAAAAGCAGCGGCTAAAAACAGCCAAAAAATCTGTCTACAGTCTGTCTTCCGCCCCCCCCCCCCCCCCCCCACTCTTCTCTCTCTCCTCTCTCTTCCCTCTCTCCTCTCTCTCCTCTCTCTCCTCCCTCTCCTCCCTCTCCTCCCTCTCTCTCTCCCTCCCCCCCCCCCCCCCCCCCTTCTCCCTCCCTCCCTCCCCTCTTACTTTCTATCCTCCCCTCCTTCCTCCTGTTCTTCCTCCTCCTTCCCCATTTTCTTTTCCTCGTGTCCGGCTGTAATTTGAATTCGGTGTTCGGAGGCCATGTCGGCCCGTCCGACGAGCTACGTCCCTCCCGCCGTCGCTGCGTCGTACGAGTGCAGGCGCGCACAGAGCGGTGTAGAGCCCCCTAGCTCGATGGAGCCAATGCGCTCCTTATCGATCACCAGGACGGGCTCCTTGGCTCCATTCTGTTGAGCTGCCAACGCCTCGACGTTGCGGCATCCCCTCCCTCCTCTCTGCTTAACACTGCTCCGCCTCCCTTCTCTCTGCCTCCCACTGCTCCGCCCCCTTTCTCCCAGCCGCCCACTGCTTCGCCTCACTCCTCCGCGCGTCCACTGCTCCGTTTCTCTTCTCCCCGTTTCCAACTGCCCCGCCTCCTCGCCTTCCCCCACCGAGCTCCAGTTTCCCTGCCTCCTTTGCTGGACGCCCCATCACCTTCCATCACCTTCCCCTTCCGACGTCCCTCTCCTCCACCCCTTCCGCCCAACCTGCTCGCAGCACAATTTCCCTTCCCAATTCTCGACCTCTCTCTATTCCCGCTCTTGCCTTGTCTCTTGCCCCCCTCTCTGACAAACTACAGCTCCATCCGTTCGACCGATGGCAGCGCTTCCTGTCATTGCCCCCAACTTGTCCCACACGCCTTCCAGTTGCGGAAAAGGAGCTGGGATCGTAGAGGAAGATTTGGGGGAGAATCTCAACCACGGGTCACAGCTGCTTCGCCTGCCCTGCCGATGGCAGCAACCCCCTTCCATTTGTTCACATTATTTCCCTTTTGTTCCCCTGCTCCTCCTCCCGGGACACAATCTCTCCCTCGCATCCGTCGATGGCGGCATCTGCCAAAGACTGCCCAGCTTTCCTTGCTACCTTCTACCCTCTTCATATTTGAGCTCCTACCAAAGGCAGTTCAGGCACATGTGCCGGACTCCACAAGGCCTCTCCCAATTCCCAGTCCGCGACTGACCCCAATAACTGAGCCTCTTGGAGTGGATAAGTTGTCGCGTGCCATGAGAGCTCGCCATCAGCGGTGAGGCGTGCCACCCTCGGCTCTCACGCTTCACCTCCTTCTTTGCCCTCCTTATAGACTGCGTACCGGAAAGCGGCCGCCTATCTGGTCGTCGCCGATTGCCGTCTTCCAAATCCCGCTCGTCGTGTACGCTTTGGTAGAGGAGGTGTGGGCTAGCCGTCCTTCTCTCCGGCACAATGTCCTTTCGGCTCTCATGTGATCGTCCACAGGGTTGACCGGCTACTTTGTACAAAGATTCATGCACCCCTGCACTCATTCGTGCCGCGCACCCACAGGTTGTCCATCATGGGGAGGGAAGGACGCGGAGCTTCTACTCATTAACTGCGGGACAGCCACGGACGCAGTACGTGGCCGGCCGGCGAGTCAGCTATGGCGCCGTGCCGACCGGGATCAAACATCAGCCGAAGAACGCAGCTGGTACGAATCCCACCCATTTGCGCGCTCGCTGACGCGCTCCTCGGCCACATCCGACCGAGAACCCGCGACTCCACCATAGTGCCCCCTCGCTCGCTTCACGCAGGCCTGATATGCTTTCCGACTGCCC
Source organism: Isochrysis galbana (assembly GCA_018136815.1). Lineage (NCBI taxonomy): Eukaryota > Haptophyta > Isochrysidales > Isochrysidaceae > Isochrysis > Isochrysis galbana. Next base: position 507,820 of record CM030932.1, read on the forward strand.
GCGAGGCCTGCGCCGCAGACGTGCGGGCGGATGCCTCGCCCGATTCGACGAGCCTAAAGCTTGCCGTCTTTGAGCTCAGGTCAGGCGCTGTGAATCGCGGTCGGTCGGGTGAGCTCCGCGCGAGCTCACTTGTCCCAATACGATTTGAGCCCATCCCGCGTGAACTTCAACAACTGGCGCGGCCTCGTTCTCGCTGGTGGGCGCCTGCATATGGAGGGTGCTAGGTAGCACGCGGGGAGACGTGTGAGTGCTGCACGATACCATTCTTGAACCAACGTGCCGTGACCCGTGGTTGGTCGCACGGTCGCATGCGATCTTCGGACGGGCACGAGGGACGACCGGCAAGCGGTCCAACACGAGCCGATGAACCCTAGCCACCCGTTGCCTAGGCGTGGCGGGGCGGTCAGAACGGTGGCATAGCTGTCGAAGGCCGAGTCTTTTTCGGCCTCGCTGCAGCATATGGGAGGCCGTGTGCGACGATGGTCAACGCCTTCTCGTGCAAACAGCGCCTATGAGTTTGTATGAGCATTTTATTTTTCGATGTTGGTGTTGTGTGCATGTTGGTATTGTGACTTGTGAACATTGTGGTCCATGTGCGGACTAGATGCGCTCGTAGAAGAGCGGCTGAGTTGTGCGTTGTGCGGAGCCGACTTGTGCGTGCAGTCAACTGTAGCAAACTATGATCGCAGTAGAGATGGCTTGAAATTGATGGATGCGGGGGCATGGCTCGGCGAGAAGGAGGCTGTCGGGTTACGGGGTTAGGACTGCGCCAAGCAGGCAGCTGAAAAAAAATTCGTCTTAAAAATCTCCGCTACGTGTGCGGCATGAGGCAGCATGCTAGTGACCCTCCCTATTACCCAACCTTAACCACCGTCAACCCCTTTCCCCTTCCCCAGTTCTCTCTTTAACGGAGATACTGAGATACTAAGGCTGTGAATATAGTAGCGCTTGGTACTATATTACCAAGGCTACCAACCCCGCACTGGAGCTACTACTATGTAACATAGTAGCACTCGGGCACTACTACTATGTTAACATAGTAGCAGTTTTGGCCTTGTTGCGGGTGGGGGGAGGGATATTTTTGGATACGTGCTATACTTAGCACGCCCCATCTCCCACCCCACCTCGGTCCGGCAACTCCAGATTCCCCCTCGCGTGGAAATTAACCCCGCGCTCCGAGAGCTCTCTTCATTCCTCTATCACCGTCTCGCTCCTCGTCCTTTCGGCAGTTCTCCCCCGATTACTAGTGTAAATGGTCCGTTTATGTTAGTCTTTTGTGTCATCGTCATCGTGTTCTTTGTTTGTTTCCTCTGTCCCGTCCTCCTTCGTGATCTGCGCCGGTCCCGTTGCCTCCATCATGTCTGCCCCTGCCGTCACTCAGTTCGCATCCGAGCATTCGGGAGAGGTCCACGCCGGGCCTGGCACCCCTCCCTCGGCTCATCCCGTCCCCGTTCCGCCCGCACTTAGTTCCGCCTATCTCTCCCTGGCGTCTCCATCAAGTCATACATGCGTCCATTCCCACCCCTCGCACTCACACACCACACCGCACTCGCACTCCTTCTCCACACAGGCCTACTAGCAGTACTAAGGGTAGTAGCGGCGGTCGGCGGAGCTCAGTCTCTGTCGTAGTCGTACGTAGCATCGGCGGCGTGTGTGTAATCTGCAGTACAAATTAGGTGTATATTTTTCACATACACATAGCGTGCGTTGGGCGCTGGTTACTATGAAAATGTCGATATGACTCTACACCACACACCACACAATCACACCGTCACATCTCGTACATACACACTTTTAGACATTTTGAGACAACTAAGTTTATACTTAGACGCGATGGAGCGCGCCGCCGCGACTCCCCTCTCCTTCGGGCCCCCCGCCGAGGGCGCCCCACCAGCGACCATGGAGCACCGGTTATCGAAAGAGTCCTAAGCAGGTTCACGGCCCTCGTCAGAGGTCGGGAACCTCCGGACAACTTCTTAACCGCACGCACGCGCAAGGCCTCCCTAGGAAGGAAGCCGAAAATCAAATCTCCACACGACCTCAGCGCCCCTGTCTTCTTAACTAACAATAAAGGCGCCCTAGTCATGAGCACGAATCTATCTCTGGTAGCGGAAGCCCTCAACATAGCAGAGCGACTAGCCTAACCAAGCGACCCCGCGCCGCGAGCCGCCCACCATCCTAAAGTAGACCCCAGACACACTGACCACAGCTGCCTGACACCCAGCACAAGGAGCAAACACACAATAGCCGGTAGCCCGATGGCATAGGAGGAAGGCGCGAAACAGGCCATCGCGAATCGGCACACACCGTCTGCCACTGGAGACCCACGACACCCAGCCCCTAGGTAGAGCACGAGGGGACGAGCCGCAAGGCAGGTGTAGGGGGAGTGAAGGGAAACGGGCGAGGCTGCGAAGATACCGTGCAGGGTCGCGCGCGCGGCGAGAATATTAAGAAGTTTTTTTTTTTTTTTTAGACATTTTGAGACAGGCCTCGCTCCTCCCACCGCCGCTCTCCCTCTCCCTTGCCCTCCCGCCCTCCCTCGCCCCCGCCCTCTCTCTCGCTCCCCGTCTCGCTCCCCGCTCCCCGCGGCTCGCGCTCCGCTCTCTTTCCCTCCTCCCTTCCCGCCCTCGCTCTCGCTGCGCGCTCTCGCTCTCGCTCTCGCTCGAGGCTACCGAACATCAGCTGGCTGAGGCAAGACGTCTGCCGGCATCCCACAAGGGTACTGGTGGCCGACCACAGCCACGGCGCCACAGCGCATTGCGCATTATTGCATTGGTATTGGCGAGACTCTCTTTTTGCCACTGTGCAACCCCCTGAGAAATGTAGTGCTCTCTTCAATAACAAAAGCCTGGTCTTGGCGCGCATCGTTAGAGGGTGGAGGGATCGAATGAGTGCATGATTTGCCGCAACGCCGTGATGTGTGATGTGCTCGAGGACACTGGCTTAGAATACCTTCCTCTGTGACTTTGTCCGTTGATATCATACTGTTGAGATGAGACCAATAAATGTTCATGTTCAGCCCCAATGTCCAATGTACCCTCTGCTCCCCCTTTGGCGGGGCCCCAAGCTTTTAGTGTCAAGCTAACTCTTTTTGTTTTAAGCCTCCTTGACGTCCGAGTAATGGAACGGAGGTAGTAAAAGGTTTTTTATGCTAAAGATAGTTGCGCGAGGCCATCCACAAAAGCGACAACTATTTTGTGCGCAGGAACGCGAAAGATCGAATAGGCCGGTAGTGAACGAATCAGAATAATCATAATCAAGTTAGCGAGTGGGCGAGGGCTATATCCCGGCAGCAATCGCAACTCACAAGGCGTCCAACACTCCCACGCGCCACGAGAGCAACCGACGGCCCATACGGGGGGACCAAGATCTCGCTAGAATCCGGTTGGCAACGTCAGCGACACGCATACCAGCGCTCGAAAGGCCTGAAAAGTGGGGACACACATGATCGGGAGAAACACGGATGACGATTGACACATTTACCTGCTGCTGGTCATCCTTACGCGTGGAAGTCGTACGTAAGTTTTGAGCTACGCCCTTTCCGGCAGGTCTCAGAACGTACCGGCCCATTCCCCTCCCCACACCTGCCCTTCACGGAACATGCAACAACAGCAACGCCCCACGTCCGCCACATCGACAATGCCCCTCGGCCGCCAAAGCGCTGCAAGCTAAAGAGGCCGACGTCCCCTGGAAATAAGCCATCCCACCCACCATCGGAGAAAGAGAGCAGCCCGTTTGTCGCTGCCACGCCCGAGGGCTCGCGGGGGCGCATCGACGGCTGATTTGGCCGGCTGACGTAGCGGAATAGAAAACAATACATCACCACAAAGGCGGCGCGCGACCACGAGCATCGGACACCAAGGTTCGCCGCGGCAGATTGGTGGCTTGCCAGCGAGCTCGGGTCCATGCCGTAGCACGGGGCGCGAGCCGCTGGCGACGAACCTGCGGCGCGACCTCAGATCGCCTCCGATGCCGCGGCGGGTCGAGGGCGCGCGCGGCCGTACGGCAGGCAGCGGGTCCGCACACGGCGCCCACCCGCACATGTCGGCTGGCCATTGGAGGCCGAGCGACGGCGGCGCACGTGCATCCGGCGTCACACCTGCCTGTGCACACGTTCACAGGCGTAGACTGTTGGGTAGAGGCGCACGGCGGCGGCTCTGTCGACATCTGCGGCACGGCGAGCAAGGACAGCAAGCGGCATCCGCTCAAGCCGAGCCCTCAAACGGCAGAGGCATGCCGCTTGTGCGCATCGCATGGGCTGCGCCGCTGACGATGGAGCCGGCAGGCCGGTGGCAAGCGGACGTTGGCGCGAGCCAATCACGTGCGGCACTTCGCCTCGCGCTGGGCCGGCGAGCGCAAGCACCGGTATGTGACAGGGGAGGCACCCCGAATACTGGGCAACTCGGCCGCTTCCATTGAGGCGAGCGGGTTGAGTGCTGAATAGAAGTGGCAATCGTCTGTGAGAAGGGCGGCGCACATGCGGCCCGCCCGTCCCAGTCTTGTGAATGTTGAGAGGCAGGGTCGGCGCTGCGCGCGCCACCCAGCCGGGCCTGCACGTCAGCCCACCCCGCCCGCCTGCGAGCGCACCCCGTCCGCCCGGCCGCTCCAGGTTTCGCCCCGCCCCGCCATTCCCCCTCCCATGCGCCAGTCTCCCTCAGTGCGCGCCTGGCCGGACAAGGACGGTCGGCTCCCCGCGCTCGATCAGCATCGACATCCACAGTATGGCGAGCAGGTTGGGCACGAGGTGCCACGCCGAGTGCCAAAGGAGGAACTGCGGCATCTTGCCCATCAACTCGTAGCCCTTGGAGACGGGGTAGCACACGGCGCAGCTGCACACGAGTGCGGCGGAGACTGCGAGGCGCGCATCGGCCATGCGCCCGGCAGTTGGGTTGCCCCCCGCAGGTCCAACCTCCTCTGCCCCTCCGCCGCTCCCTACCTCGCCCCAGAGCCTCGCGGTGAGAACGGTGTTGAGCATGAGGACCCACGCGAGGAAGCGGTCTGCGGCTTCCCAGAAGGGCCACCCAAAGTATGTGGGCCTGCCGAGGGTACAGACGGCGTCGTTCATGTAGGAGAGGAACCCCTGGACTACGAGCAGCCCCCCGAATGCCCACGACGGCAGCATGCCGCTCTGGTGGCAGAGGGGAGGCATCGAAGGGAGAGAGAGTAGCAAGTAAAGACCGGTGAGAGAGTACGCCCAACAGGAAGATTTGTAGAGAGAGAGGCGGAGAGGCATGGTGTGCGAGAGCTTCTGGAGGAGACGCGTGCGGGTTGGCTTGTCCACCCATGTGACGCTCTCTCGCCGCGAGCCCTCTGCAGACGGGAGGGCAGAGAAGAGAGAGAGAGAGAGGGAGCCCATCGCCTCCCGCTCCGCTCGGACCCCCTCCTCTCCCCCTCTCAACTCTCTCTCTCTCTCTCTCTCTCTCTCTCTCTCTCTCTCTCTCTCTCTCTCTCTCTCTCTCTCTCTCTCTCTCTCTCTCTCTCTCTCTCTCTCCTTCTCTCTCTCTTCTCTCTCTTTCTCTCTCTCTTCTCTCTCTCTCCTCTCTCTCTCTCCCCCCGTCTCCTCCCTTTCCCCACCCCCCCTCTCTCCTCTCTTCATTCTCTCTTCCTTTCTTCTCTCCCTTTGGTTCTCCTTTTCTCTCTCTCCTCTCTATCCCCCCCTGGGCTCCTCCTCTCTCTCTCTCTCTTCTTTCCCCACACACAACAACCTACCCTCTCCTCCTCTCCTCCCCTCTCTCCTTCTTTCATCCCGCTTTATCTTCTCTCCTTTCGTCCTCCTTTCTGTTTCTCTCCTCTCTCCCCCCCCTCCTCTCCTCCTCCCCCTCTCTCTTGCTCCCTCCCTCCCTCTCTCTCTCCTTGCCTCCCTCTCTTCCCTCTCTTCTTCCCCCTTTCTTCTCTCTCTCCCCCCTTTCCCCTCCCCCCTTCCCGCCCGCCCCCCCCCCCCCCCCCCCCCACGCCGCCGCAAAAAACAAAACTACCACTCCCCCCCATCTACCCCTCTACAAAAAAACCAACCTACTCCTTCTCCTCCCCCCCCCGCGGTGGCTGTGCAAGACCTACATGGTAAACACTAAACACGGGTTTACCTTGTTTATACTAAGGCTGTGAACCAGTTAGAGTGTTAACCAGTTAACACCCAAACACCCAAGCGTTTGGCACTACCACCCTGATAGTGTTAGTGCCTCGGGCACTAACACTAACAGTCTATGTAGCAATTTTGCCACCGGCACAGGGTGTTAACATGGTGGTAATGGCCCCTTTTGCCGCGCTGGCGTGCATCCGCGCTTAGAGGGGCTCTGCGCAATGGTATAGTGCTATGTGGGTGTCCCCGAACCCCGAAGGAAGGCCGATTTTTTTCGCGCCTGCGGCGCGCACAAGCATGTTTTGGTCTTTAACTTTAAATGACTTCCCTAGAGCTAAGTTACACATACACACACACTGCATATAAATATAAACCTTTTAATAGTCTCACCGCACCCGCGGCCGTGGACCCTCTACTTTCCACTCACGTAGGAGAACTTTCTACACCCCCACTTCCCCGGCCCTTCTCCCCCCGCCATAAGGCGACTCCCCCCGTGCACTACTAGGGGGATAGGGGTGAAGGGCTTAGATATGGTCCGGTGGCCCGCGCCTCCCCCCGGTGATCATTCCCCCCCTTCCTCCTGTGTCTCCGAGTGGGCGGCGGCCTCAGCCCCGACTTATCCTGTAAACAGGTGCGGGACTTACCTATTTTCCGGTGAGCGGAGAAAAACTATTGTTATAGTTTGAACTATGGAGCGTGCCGCGACCGCTCCCGAGCCTCAGGCGACCCTCGCCACTGCGCCCCACCTGGGACGCCCCACGCCGCCCGAGGCGGCTCGTCAGAAAGCCCTCTCAAAGCCCATCCAGCCCATCCAAACCACACCCGCGCGAGCGCGCGGGGTGGCGAGCACTGGCACCGAACAGGTTGCCACCATGGCTCTGCGCATCATGCAGGGGGTCTTTGAGACCCCCTCCAACAGTGGGAAACCCTCCCACCCCAAGAGCACCTCATGTGGGAGGGCAGTTCAGCTGCCCTCCCCATGGTGGAAACCTCTACCATCAGTGCACCCAACATGGGAGGGCACTTCACAACCATCAATCTTCCACAGAGAGCACTCAATGCCTCTGTTTTCCAACATGTTGACACACTTCTCATCTTCACCCCACTCTTGTGGGCCACAAGTACCTACAACTCAGTGCCCTGCCTTGGGCCCTCTTTCAACACTTGATTCCCTCTCCCACTCCCCCTTCACACTACAACCAACCCAAACAACACGAACCCCCTCGCCTTGTGTTTCAAGCACCAAAAATTTCAACTCAAGACACATGTTGATACACTTCTCGTCTTCGCCCCACTCTTGTGGGCCACAACTACCTACAACTCAGTGCCCTGCCTTGGGCCCTCTTTCAACACTTCACTTCCTTTCCCACTCCCTCTTCCATCTACAACCAACCCAAGAAGCACAAACCCCCTCGTCCTCTGTTTCAAGCACCAAAAATTTCGACTCAAGACAAGAGGGAGGACATGTCTTGAGGCGGCGTCGCTGCCCATGCCTAGCGCAAGGGTATAGCGCCGCCACTCAGACATCTCCTTCCCCACAGCTCCTCTTTGAGGAGTTGCTCCTCACCCTTCCATTAGGCCCCCTTGCCTGCGAGACCAATACAGGATCCTGGCGTGGGGGGCTGTCTGAGTGTGGAGGGAGGGGCGCTCCGGCTAGCGCAGGTAGAAGGCTAGTGAAGAGCTGGGTGGCACAAGGGGGGAAGGGTGCTTGCGCTTGCCGCGGCAGGGAGTCCTGTCATGAGTGAGCGCTAGTCCCATTCCTTTGCCGCTTCGCGATCCATAAAAATTTGCTAAAAATAAAATATTTTCCGGTGAGCGGAGCTCTCGCTCCGCCCACCCCCTTCTCCGCGCGCTCTCTCCCCTCTCCTGCAGGCACGCGCGATGGCGCGCCTGCGGCAGGCCTCCAGCTGCCCTGTGGCGGCCCTTGGAGGCTCCTGGAGGCCAGCTCAGGGGGCAAAGGAGGCTGGGGCTGGGCCCTGGCCTCCCCTGCCTCTCCCTCGCTGGTGCTCCCGAGCCTCTGGGGCCCCCAATCTGCACCTGTCTGCCTGTCGACCAGGGGGGGAGGGGGGGTTGGAGCGATGGGCTGGTCACGAGGGGCCAGGATGGGCGAATGGGGCGAGCCTGTGGGGAAGGGAGTAGGGAGTGGGTCAGTAGGGCAGTGGCCTCCTGGCAAGCCATCAGGCGTGCCAGGAGGATGGGCTCCCCCATGGCAGGGGAGGAGTGGAGAGAGGGGGGGGCTCGTGCCCCCCCATGGGTCAACCAAGTATAAACTTAGTTCCACACACACACTGCATAGATGAGCGACATCTATATAATAAAAAATTTTTCCAACTGGGAAGGTGCTGGTCCGAAGTTTTTTCTTCAGTGAAGGTGCAGGTGAAGGTGAGAGTGCAGGAACTACAGGTGCAGGTGAAGACACGGTGAACGGGGCGCGCTGGGCGGCCCGTAGCCCGCCAAGGTGGCTGTTGATCGTGCTCGTGTGGGATTGCAAGTTGAGAGCCAAAATTGATCAAGTGGTCAAGTGGTGGGGCACACCACCCATGTTATCGGAAAAAATAAGCAGGCACCTGCACTGCACGCACACTCCTTCACTCCAACTGCGGCATCGACGCCACATACAGCTGCGGAGCCCGCGCGCGCACATCAAATCCCGCGCGCACACACCCGTTCTATTCAATACAAGGTCCTCAAGCTGATTCATTCACTTATGCGGACATGGGAAGCGGAGCAGCGGAAGTGCAGCAGCAACACAACAGCCCCGCGCTGAACACATGAAGCCAGCGGGGGGCCCATTTTCAAAGGCTGGGCACGTTGTTGTCGCTGTCGCTCGAACATGCTCCCTCCGCTATTTCACCCTGCTGCGTTTCCTCGTGCTGTTCGTCCGTCTCGACTCCGGCTGATTCCAGACGCGTGCGCTCCCTGCCGATCTTGTAGAAGAAGACAGCCAGCACTGTGCGAGCAGTGCTTGCGCCAGACCTGTGGTACATGCGAGACAGTAGCACATGGGCGTCACCAATCTCCTTGAAAACAGCGGGCGCTGCAGCGCCGGCGACGTGGCCCTCTTTTGACGGAACGCGACTTGATAGTGGTTAAAGCTAAAATCGGTCATGAAACAATATCCTTATCTTCTATATACCTTAACGCACAACCTGGTAAACGCAAATAAGAAATCAAAATACTACACGCAGCGACAGAAATACTTCCCCACACCATACTAGCGGGCCCAGCTCCTAGACTCTAGACTAAGCTACAAGCTATAGAGCTAGGCATTAGGCACCCACATACATCCTCCTGCCTCCTGCAGCCTGCAGCATCGGCCTTCTGTGCCGCTGGGTGGTGCACACGGGCATCGGGACAGGTGCGTGCAGTCCCTTTGTTCTTCCTCTCGAGCATGTGTGGCATGTGGTATGTAAAGTAGTAGTATGTTGATTGTAGCAGTAGCAGTAGAGTAGTAGCAGTTAGTATGTAGAGTAGTAAAGTTAAAGTACAAAGTACAACGACGAGGGTTCGGGAGCGTTGGATACCGGTGGGGGGGGCGGCCTCCGCGTGCCGCGATGGCGACGGCGATGCGGCGCGCACTCCTCTCCTCTCGGCCTTCTCTCTCCCCGCTCTGCGCGCTGAGGCTGGCGCGCCCTGGCGCGCGGGTAGGGCTGGGTAGTGCACGTGGATGCGCGACGACCAGCCCTAAAATTGCCGCCCTCGTCGACCAGATCGCAGAGCTCTCGCTGCTCGAAGCAGCACAGCTCACCGACGCGCTCAAGGTGAAGAAAGGGATTGCTGCCTTCCAGGATCCATCGGAGGCTTTCGGGGGCTGCTCCCGGTGGATTCCAGGGGAGGCCGCCCGAAATTTCGGGCTGCGCGGCTGTGTTCCCCTCCCACCCCCACCCATCCTCACGCCGCTTGGCCCCCGGCCGCGGCCACAAGGCCACACACACCATCACGGCAGGTGCACCCCCCTCAATCCTCCGCCGCCGCCTTGCCTTAGGAGCGGCTAGGTATCAGCAGCGCTATGCTCGCACCCGCGGGTGCTGTCGCGCCCGCTGGCGCGGGCGCTGCGCCTGCTGCCGAGGCGGAGGAGGCGCCTGCCGCCGAGAAGACGCACTTCACTGTCAAGCTCGACAAGTTTGACGCCGCGAGCAAGATCAAGCTGATCAAGGAGGTCCGCGCGATCACGGGCCTGGGTCTCAAGGAAGCGAAGGAGCTGGTAGAGGGCGCTCCGAAGGACATCAAGGTGTGGCCATCACCCGCGCATTGGCACCGCCAGCCGTCACGTCATGCCACACCGCGCCACGCAACGCCGAGCCACCACACGCCACGCTGCGCCACGCCATGTCCCCCGCCCGACCCGCTCCACCGCGCCCGCTCGTATCCACCGCATTCGGCACCACATTCGGCGATGGTGCCCTTTGCAGGTGGACGTAAAGAAGGAGGAGGCCGAGGAGCTCAAGGCCAAGCTGGAGGCGGCGGGCGGTGTCATCGTCGTCGAGTAGATGTGGCCGGGCGAGGTGGAAGAGGGAGCCGAGTGCCGAGAGCTAGCCGGGGGGGGGATGGGGGGGATGAGTCCGGGCCGTGGCCATCTAGCGTGTGCCGAACGCTGCGGACGGCAAAGCAGCGGCGGTTGGGTCATCGCCCATCCTCGTCGGCTGAACGGGGTGCTCACCCACGATCGTGGCGCGAGCCTGCGTCCGCCGCGACCACGCTCAGTGCGCTCGTCCAGCCATGGAGCGATTCGTCATCAACACTGATTGTCGAGCGGGACCGCCCGATGCTAGCTTGATGCTTGTTTGTGCCTGTCCCCGGTCGATATGCTGTACATAGCCGCGTGCCGTCGCGGACAACGCACTCGCTGTGTGAACCTTGGCTCTACTTGCATGACTCTCGGGTATATACAATGCCACAAGTTGGACTGCAGCAGCCAGGTCCCGCTCCATCGTTTCGTAAGAAGAGCCGCGCGACGCGGCGAAGGCACGAGGGAGAGTGATAGGGGAGTGAGAATGAGCGCTCTCTGCGTTGTGTTGCTATGCGTGTTGCGCTAGGGAAAGTCGAGCTTTCTCCTGGTCGTAGGGCAAACGCATGTCGCGGGATCCATCGTACATACCTCCTTCCTACCTCCAACAACCTACTTTTATAAGTGGGGGTCAATGGGGGCCTCGCGCCCCCCTCTCTCCACCGCGGACACCCCCCGGGGTGGGCCCGTACAATCACCCTCAGCCCCTGCCAGCTGCCTTCTGGCAAGGGCTGGGCATTCAACAATCTGACCCAGACCCCCAGTGGGCGAGGGCTGCGAGCCGCACTCCCAGGCCCGCATGCCACATGGGCCTGCTCTCGTACTGACTCCCCTCCCCCCCCCTGTTGTGGTTAGGGGGAGAGCCGCCTTTTAGGTTTCCCAAAGAGAGGCCCTCTCTCTTTGTTTTCCCGCCTTCGCGTGTTTTGGCTTCTCCCTTCCCCTTCGGAAGCCCTTCGGGTCGAATCCTCTCCGTCCGATCGGGATCCTCCGATCCCGATCTTCCTCTTCTCTTCCCCCCGTGTGTTAGGATAGGGGTGATCGCTCTCGATCCCTTTCCCTTGTTTTCTCATGTGTGCGCCCCCTTTCTTTCCTTGCGCGCGCCCCCGTGTGTTTCCCGCGTTTTCTCTCGTCCCAGAGTTCCGAGAGTCGCGCCCATGGCCGCACTCCCTGGGGCTCTGGCGGGACGTCGATTGGTGGGCAGGAAAAAAAGGGGATGCTGCTTCAGGTTGTGGCCAATGGGTGGGAGGGCGGCTGGAAGGGGGCGGTCCTCGGGTAGTCGGCGGTGCCTCGGCGGCGAGAGGACGTTGGACGTGAGTGAGAGGCGGTTGTCGCTTGTCGCAGGTGCAGGTGGCGATGGTTTGTTTGGGGGGCGGAAGAGTGTCGTCGCATTCGCGAATCGACACTCGTTAGGCTTCTCTTCGTCGTTCGGTATTATTGTTATAATTCTCTCGTTCTCGTTCTCGGTCAAAAGCTTCGCTTGGTTGGATGCATGGGATTGTGGGTTGTGGAGCGCCCTCTCTCTTTCTCTCGAAGAGAAGAGAAGTTTCCCCACCTTTCTTCCTCCCAGGCGCCTCGCAAATAGGTTTAATTTGCTATCTCCCCTGCGTTTCTTTATCTGCTTCTGGGGGCAATCAGGTTTAATTTGCGACCTCTTCGTATCTCCCCCTTAGGCACATCGCACTTCTCTCGTCTTATTCGGTAGGTCTCTTGGAATCCTGCGTAGCAAGATTGCCCCTCGTTTCCGTTATGGTGCGATTCCCGTTCTAGACAAGATCGCCGACAGATCGCCCTTTGATCGTCGTCCGTCGTTGTCTGATCGGAGTGTTTGGATTGATTTCAGTCGAGTTATGTGAGAAAGTCGTGGGGCGAGAGTCGGGGTGTTTTCTTGGGCGGTGTCTCTGTCCGTCGTCCTGTCGTCAGTCGTCATCCGTCGCTCTCGCTCTCGTCGCTCTCGCTCTCGTAACACTCATACCCTACAACCTCGCCTCGCCTCGCCAGCCCCTGCCATCACAGCCCTCCTCACACTCGCCCTCGCCTCTCGCCACTCGCTCGATGTCGCTCTCGCCGCCGTCCTCGCCCTCGCTCAAGCCCGCCTGCCCGCCTTCCTCTGCTAACGGGCCTCAGCCCGTCAGCGGGTAGAGGTAGTGAGTTGGTGGGCAAGGCTGGTGGGGCTGGAAATGTGGGTGATGTGGGTGGGGGTGAACGTTGTGTGCGGACGGAGGGGTGGATGGCGGCGGCGGAACAGTGGCTGTGTATGAGGCGGAGGAGCGGGGCTGGGACTGAATGTGTGGGAGGGGGCGATCGGCACCCCTCCGCTACCATGTGGCGAGTGGAGTGAGCATGGGGTGGATGTGTTTGTGGATGTGTGAGCTGCCTGAAGTTGTGTAGAGACTTGGGCAGTGTGGTATGTGGAGGGAGAGGGGGAGCGCGATGGCGGTGAGGAAGCGCTCTGACAGATCCTGTTACATGGCGTGAGAGCGGGATCGGAGGGCATGACTGCGAGCGGAATAGGGGTAGAGCACACGAGAGACGAACACGAAGGGGGTGCTTCCGGGATAGCGCGCCAGAAACAAAAGACGTACAAGAGAAGGGGCGACGGGGGGAAAAGAACACGGGAAACTCTAGGAACAGAAGAAAGACTAATTAATGGAACGAAGGGGGGAGCCGGGCGTCGGAGGGGAGAAGCGAGGGGCGAGCGCGGGGGGACTTCGAGCCTCGTTGGCCGAGGGAACAAAAGGAACCGCTGGGGTTGCATGGAAGGAGGAAAGGAAGGGATCCCGGCTGGAGCTGCATGCGAGGGGACCGGGAGAGAGGGGCGGAAGGAGAGACACGCTCTAAGAATAAATTTTAAACAAATTTTTATGGGTCGCGGCGCGGCAAAGGAACGGGACTAGCGCTCACTCAAGACAGGACACCCTGCCGCGGCAAGCGCAAGCACCCTTCCCCCCTTATGCCACCCAGCTCTTCACTAGCTTTCTACCTGCGCTAGCCAGAGCGCCCCTCCCTCCACACTCAGACAACCCCCTACGCAAGGATCCGGTTCTGGTCTCGCAGGCAAGGGGGCCTAATGGGAGGGAGAGGAGCAACTCCTCAGAGAGGAGCTGTGGGGAAGGAGATGTCTGAGTGGGGGCGCTATACCCTTGCGCTAGGCATGGGCAGCGACGCCGCCTCAAGACATGTCCTCCCTCTTGTCTTGAGTCGAAATTATTGGTGCTTGAAACAGAGGACGAGGGGGTTTGTGCTTCTTGGGTTGGTTGTAGTTGGAAGAGGGAGTGGGAGAGGGATTCAAGTATTGGAAGAGGGCCCAAAGGGCATTGAGTTGTAGGTAGTTGTGGCCCACAAGAGTGGGGTGAAAACGATAAGTGTATCAACATAGGTCTTGAGTTGAAATTTTTGGTGCTTGAAACAGAGGGTGAGGGGGTTCGGGCTGTTTGGGTTGGTTGTGGTGTGAAGGGGGAGTGGGAGAGGGAGTCTAGTGTTGAAAGAGGGCCCAAGACAGGGCACTGAGCTGTAGGTACTTGTGGCCCACAAGAGTGGGATGAAGAAAACAAGTGTGTCAACAAGTTGGGAAACAGAGGCATGGGGTGCTCTCCAGGGAAGATTGATGGTTGTGAAGTGCCCTCCCATGATGGGTGCACTGATGGTAGAGGTTTCCACCATGGGACCATGGGGAGGGCAGCAGAGCTGCCCTCCCACATGAGGTGCTCTTGGGGTGGGAGGGTTTCCCACTGTTGGAGGGGGTCTCAAAGACCCCCTGCATGCTACGCAGAGCCATGGTGACAACCTGTTCGGTGCCAATGCTCGCCACCCCGCGCGCCTGCGCGGGTGTGGTTTGGATGGGTTGGATGGGCTCTGAGAGGGCTTTCGGACGAGCCGCCTCGGGCGGCATGGGGCGTCCCAGGTGGGGCGCGGTGGCGAGGGTCGCCTGGGGCTCGGGAGCGGTCGCGGCACGCTCCATAGTTCAAACTATAACAATAGCTTTGGACACGCTCTAAGAATAGAGTGTGTCGGAGACGCTCCCCCTGCATGTGAGGAGGCGCGCTCTAAGAATAGAGCGTGCCGCATGGGGTGTTCCCCCTACCCGCAACAGGTGGAAACCTGTTCGGTGCCAGTGTTCGCCACCCCGCGCTCGCGCGTGTGTGGTTTGTTGTTTGGATGAAATGAATGGTGAATGGGCTTTTAGAGGGCTTTCTGACAAGAAAAAAGATCTGAAGATTGGAGGGCTGCACACCTGACACCTACTAGGAGGGCTTTCTGACGAGCCGCCTCGGCGGGCGGCGTGGGGCGTCCCAGGTGGGGCGCAGTGGCGAGGGTCGCCTGAGGCTCGGGAGCGGTCGCGGCACGCTCCATAGTTCAAACTTTAACAATAGTTGCGAATTATAAAAGTAGGTTGTACCAAGAGAAGAGTAGAAATGAGAAGTATCTGTGATGGTGATAGCACTATCTACGTAGGCAACTCTACCGTTTTGAAAGTTTCGTCAAGATCCTCCTACCTATTGTTGTTGTCTCCTACCTAGTCTGATTGTTGTTGTGACAGGATTGAGCGAGCACCTCCTCCGAGGTCGTTGTCACCTGGAGCGCCTCTTTTGCGCTTGTTTGCCGCACACTGCATCATATATTCAAGGTCGTGTTGAAGCCAAGCCTTTGCTGCTTGAAAGATACTGTTGGTGTCGGCCGGATCGATGGAAGGCTTAGTTAGGCACCGAGGCTTTCATGCGTGTTGCTCGCGGCCTCGCCGAAGTACGGTCTCGCTTTGGGTCACGTTTGGCAAAAGGGCATCGAACACCTGTCAGTTTAAGCTTCGGACCACGAACCGCCGCAATACCATAGTGGGCGGACAACGAGGTGGCAGCCCGCCACACCTACTACGGGTATGGCGATGTGTCAACTCACGCTTATGTAGCGACATAGAAGAGAAAAAGAGAAGAAGGGAGCAAAAACAGTAGCGGCGTGTCCACCGCAAATGTGTGCGTGCGTCAGTTGGTCAGCGAGCAACACGATGATTTGCTGCCGATGTTGCGCCAAAAAGGGCAATGGAGTAGAAATGGCAAGAGAGTATGTAGTAGCCGTGGCAGCGGGAAAGGGCAGGTAGGCGCGTAACGTTTGGACACCACGGCGAATGCTTGCGAGGACGCCGCTTGATGAACTAGCGACGGAGGCGCTCAACGGCAGCGCGTACGCGTGGCGGCTACATCCGCGGCGTTACTGCGGCGACGGTGAGCGCGGGCGGTCCCGGGCGCGGTGGGCGCGTGACTCGCCGGATAACCGGGCGTGCGGCGCGCGCGTGCTCGCGCGCGGCGGCAGCGGCGCCATAAGGATCAGGCGGCAGCACGCGCACGCAGCCGGGTAGACGGCCAAGGCAGTAACGGTTTCCCACGTACACTGCGAGCATGAATAGCGGCTCAGCAAGGAGCCACTGCACCACCGACGAGATGAGCCATGTGATGATGAGCACATGTGCTGGCCCTTCCGCCGACCAGTTGACGCGGGCTGCGGTAACGACGGCAGCTACAAGCGCAACTAGCAGGACGCACACGTTGAAGAACCACGCGCTTGCCCAGCTGAAGATGGAGCCGGCGTTCACCCAGCGCGCCAAACGGAAGCAACCTGCGCAGACTACGCCAGTGGCGGTGCCCACAATGGCGCCGACAACGGTATGCAACATGTTGGGCAACGCAAGGTATACGTCATCAAGAACAAACGATAACTGTGCGCCCAGCGTCAGGCTCATGGTGGCGGAGAGTAGCTGCGCCGCAACGGCCGTCCAAAACACGTGGCAGCGCATTGGCGACGAGATGCCCCTGCGTGTCGGTGCAGCGCACAAAAGGGCAAACACGAGGCCTGTGAGCGTGTGATGCCGCAGCGCGAGCGCGACGACTCGCGGCAAGCCAGGCGGACGTGGCATTGCGACAGTGGTGGTGGGTGCCTCCGCGCTGGCCGTCTGACCGAGCGTCGCCCAGCTGCTGGCGATGCCGGCAGTCGCAGTTGCGCGCGCCTGCGCAGCGGACGGCCGAGGCAACACGCGAACCGCTGACGAGAGGGGCAGCGGGCGGTTTGACGCGTCTGCTGCCGCGGAGACGGCAACTGCCGCTCGGCGCAGCGGGCTTTCCTTGGGCCGAACCGGCTGCTTGGCCGGCAGCGGCGATGAGGAGTCACTTACACGGGCGCGGCTACTCGGCGGCCGGCTCCTCGCGGGCGAGTTGCCCGGCTCATTCGGCCAAGCTAGGGTGCCAACGTTCGTGGAAGTAGATGACGGAGGGGGTAGCGCCAAGGACAAGCCCGGCAGCAACGAGGAAGAATCACTAACACGGGCGCGGCTGCTTAGCGGCCGGCTCTCCGTGGGCGAGTGCGGTGGTGATGGCGGCGGCGAGGAAGCAGAGGCGGTGTCCTCAACGGACAGCCCGTTGGTGGCCGGTCCGTCGGTTGCGGAGCTCGTGCGCGCCGCTCGCACGCGGCGCGGCGCGCGCAGCCGCTCCTGCGGGAGTAACTCAGGCATGGCGAGCGAGGACGCGTCGGAAGATGCCGTCGGCTCGCAGATAGCATTGAGGCTCGCCATCTTGACGCGGAGCCGCTTGAGCGCCTCCTCACTCGAGGCCGAGTCCAACGAGCGCTCGCTCAGCCGCTTCTCCAGCGTTGGCAGTCGCTTGGGTGCTGGTGTCGGCTCAAGAAGCGCCGTTGACTCGACCCGGCGCAGTGGCGGCGCGTCGCTCGAACCGCGTTCGATGATAGGCGTTGCCCACGCGTCCGCCGCGTCCGTTGAAACGTTGGCAGGCGGTAATTCGCACGATGGCAGCCGGCCGGCCCTCGCGCGCGGGCGGAGAGGCGGTAGCGGGATGCGCTCTTGCACAGTTAGCGTCTCCTCGAGGTTGTCCCGCTCGGCCGACGAGCGCTGCGTCGCATTCAACTCCGGCAGGGCGCCACGGCATGCGCGCGAGCGTGCACCACCGCCAAAGGGCCGGCGCAGCCCGATGCG
>CM030932.1:525478-546478 GCA_018136815.1 Isochrysis galbana
CACTTGCCGGCACACCTTGAGGGGTGCTGATGCCTCACACACACACACACACACACACACACACACACACACACACACACACACACACACACACACACACACACACACACACACACACACACACACACACACACACGCACACACACACAAACACACAAACACACATGCACACATGCACACATGCACACATGCACACAACATGCACACAACGATACTACTTAAAAAATCATAAAACTACGTTGCGATCAAAACAGCAAGGGAAATCTCCCTGCTGCGGGCCACTTGTGACCTGTGAGAACGGGAGGCCGCGCCTATGGAAACAATCATTATCGTTATCGTTATCGTAAATGGCTGAGATTACTTACCGCATCGTCGTCGGGCTGACCCGCGAGAGCGCTTCCTCCCCCCCTTGCCCCCTTGGTCGCGTTTGTTTCCTGTTCGCTTGACTGCGGGCAGTTTGCCGGGCGGCACGGGCGGCGGGTGACCATGGCTTTCCTACGCGTCCGCATGGTGCATGGCGCTGCGGCGGCCGGAGCGGTGCGCGGTGCTTGCCTGCGAGGCCTGAGGGCAAAAGTGTAGGCCGGTCTAACCTAGGGGTGAAAAAAAGTCGATTTCGAGATTAAGCCCAATGAACAAAGTGACTAGCAAATAAGCTTCAGGAGGGTGGGAAACAAGCATATACAACCTCTTTTTCTTCCATGCGTCGTGGCGGCGGGGGGCTGGGGAGTGGGAGCGGTCGGCGCGCGCTCCATCGCTAAAACTATAACAATAGTTTTCTCTGCTGATTGTGGATACTAATAGTAGCGTAAGGGAAATTCTCTGCAGGTTAGTACCGCTCTACTTCCACAAAAAACTCTTGAAGATGCCGGCCATCATGAGACTATCACTCACTGAGACCAAACGACATAAACGCCGCAGGTCGCAGGCAGCACTTGCCCATCCACCTGGGACTCTTTACCTCTACACTGTATCGAGGCGGTCGTTTGCCTCCATTTTGTAACCCCCCCTATGGGTATTTTCCCTCTCCGCCCCCTCCCTCCACTATCGTTAAAGCGATAGGGTCGTGGAGCGCGCGCCAATCCCCTTCTCTTCTGCCGCTCCCCACCAAGCGTAGCAATGATGGCCAGCTAGGACACTAGGTCCTTGCGCTAGCGTGCGCGGTAGCACCGTCGCTGCCGGAAGCGAGGTTGACCGCTCCACTGCGAGCACGTTGGCTGGCTATTTGGCCGTGCTAGCACCAACGTATGCGCCACGCGTAGGAAAATTATCAGCCCGCGCACGAAGCGAGAGTTGCGGCGTGCACGTGTTGTTACATGATACGTGTCCACACTTTGGGAAAGGCTGAGGACGCGAGTGCGCACTCCAGTCAAAGAACTCCGCTACGGTATGCCACAGCATGCTTTCGTTCGTACGATCGCACGCCGGCCGGGCGCTCAGCACCGGCCACCGCGATGAGCTGTCGTGTGGCCACAAGCTTTTGAGGAAGTCCTTGCACACGTACCACGATCACGCAAGGCCGTCCCTTGCGTGGGTTCTTACGCCATGCGGCCAGAGCGCCGTGCAGATCGGCGGCATTTACGTGGCAAAGTAGGTCCATCACGACTCGCCCCTCCACGTGTCCCTCTGCCGCCCCTTCTCTCGCGCCTGCCCGCTCAGACGCTGCTGATGTACGCATCTAGGTCGAAGCGCTTTTGGAAGTGGTTGAACGCCCACACCTTGTCATAGTCGTCGGTCCCGTAGAAGCGGCGGACGAGCGAGAGCAGGTTTTCAACCTCGTCCTTGGTGAGACGATCGGCATCTGCCTCCGCGCGCACCAGCGCCAGCCCCTTATCGTCGAGGAGCTCATCGAAGAGGAGGACAGACAGCCACGGCGGCGCCAGCTCAGGCGAGCGGCGGTAGTCCTCGAGCGCCGTGAAGGCAAACATGGAGTGTGCGGACGAGAACTGGGAGAATAGTAGCATGTGCCCCCCCCCTCGTTTCAGCGGCCATATGAACGATCCCGACTCGCCCCCGCGAGCCCTGAGAAGCGAGAACTCTCTCTCTTCGAGCGCAGAAGCCGCTAACTCTCTCTTGTCAGCGTGGTGAGAGGCCCAGATCTGGAGGATCTGGTCAGGAGGGAGGCGGCGGAGGTGATCGAGGCGTACTACGTCATCCAACGCCCGAGGTACGCCCGGAATCACCCCGGAAGCCAGCCGGCAAAGCCGGGGAGAGAGCGGGAAGCCGCGAGAGATCAGCCGGCGCGCCACCGCCGCCATCGCGCGCCGCCCGGCCACCCTCTTAAGATTAAAATTAAAAAATAAAAATTGGGGACGCGGGAGGGACCCCTTACTCTTACTCTTACTTAACTAAGAAATTAGTTTTCAGTATTCGCGCCGCAGCAAAGGCTAGCGACAACTGCACATTACATACGCTACACACTACACACTACGTCGTAAGGTGTGTCCGAGCTCATTCACAGCAACGATTCGCAGTTATACAGTTATGATAGCGCGTGTACGCACAGCTCATGAGCTCATGCCTTGCGCTTGCGCTACCTTATATTTTTATTTATTCTATATTCTATATGTACACGTTCACAGCGAGATTCACGCCACTGCTGAGTTACCTTGGGACCTTACGTGGTCTTCCCTCTAAGTCTAAAGAGTCTTCCCCCCTTCCCCCCTTCGTTTTCCCGCTGTCAGCTCTTTACTGCTTGCCCCGCGGCGCCTTCCTTTTATACTGATCTGCAGGTGTGAAGAAGAAGAAAACTGAACAGAGGCGCCCAGAGGCCCATCGCTGTGAATGAACAGCAGAGGAGCGATGGCGTCGGCGGCTTCGCGGCGCGCCGCTTCTCCGTCCCTGTGGGCCTTGGGGCCCTGGGCTCGATCGCGTGTGGCCCGACTCGGCCTGACGCTCTGCTGGCTGCTCTGCGCGGCCGGCGCGGTACCCGAGGGCATGGTACGGCTGGGAGGAGGCCGCTTCGTGATGGGAGCAGATGAGAGAGAAGAGGGAGAGAGGAGAAGTAGAGACGACCTGGAACCTCAGGTGAGCGATTAGGAGGGAAAGCGGGCGATGGGGAGGGGGGAAATGGGGCGCAGGCACGACCTGGAGCCTCAGGTGAGCGATGGGGAGGCAAGAGGGCGTGGGGGAGAGGGGGCGGTAGGGAGCCGGGACACCTCCTGAACGGTCATGGGCGATGGGTACGCGGGGAGAGGAGGGAAGGGACGAGGGATACGTGGGAGCTACAGCTCAACAATAGAGTAATTTGGTTCAAGTCATCCTGTCAGCCACTGCTACTGACTGCCGCCCCGCTCGCACCGCCCTCTCTCCGTGCAAAGGAGGTGTCCGTGCAGGAGTTCTACCTCGATGTGACGGCTGTTACCAACGAACAGATGCGGCGCTTTCGCAAAGTGCGCGCGCGCGACCGAGCGTCGGCCGGTGGGCGCGTCCACCTCCCAATGCTAAGGTGCTCCCTGCTGCCGCCGCAGGAGTCGGCCTACCGGACCGACGCAGAGCGGTACGGCTGGTCGTTTGTGCTCGAGATACACGCGACAGAGGCGGCACGGCGCGCCAGCAACCAGACGGTGAAGGAGGCACCGCACTGGCTTGTCGTGCCCGGCGCGTGGTGGCGCTACCCGCAGGGCCCCGGCTCGAGTATCCGGGAGCGGCTGCACTACCCTGCCGTCCACATCTCGTACAACGATGCCAAGGCCTACTGCCGGTGGGCCGGCAAACGGTTGCCCACCGAGACGGAGTGGGAGGCGGCGGCACGCCGGCCGCACACGGGGCTGGGCGCGCCGACGAAGCCTTACCCGTGGGGCGATGAGCGGCCGCGCAACGGCAGCATCTGGCGGCTCAACTTGTGGCAGGGCGACTTCCCACACTCGGACGCGGCGCTCGACGGCTACGCGGGCGTCGCGCCCGCCGACGCGTATGCTCCGAGCGAGGCGGGCCTGTACAACATGCTTGGCAACGTGTGGGAGTGGACGAGCACCTGGTTCTCCAAATCGTCGGGCCAGCGCGTGTTGCGCGGCGGCTCGTACCTTGACTCAGCCGATGGCGCGTTCAACCATAAGGTGACATGTGCCACGCGGATGGGCAACACCGAGGATTCGTCCGCAGACAACATGGGCTTCCGGTGCGCCAAGTCGGTTGAGGGCGCACCACGACTCGAGCCGCAGACATACCGTTACAGCCAGGCCAAGCGGAAGCGGCCGCCACCCGGCGTGGGCGACCCGCTCAAGGACGGCGGGCAGGCTGCGCAGGAGATGGTGCAGGCCATCGCCGCCGAGCGCGGTGCCGAGGGGCTGCAGGCGTGGATGGACAAGATGGGGATGGGCCTCGACGTCATGAACGCGGCGGACGCGCAGCGCAAGCAGGAAGAGCGGCGCGCACGGCTGCAGCGGGAAGTAGAGCGCGCCGAGCGCGAGGAGCGCGAAGCGCACAGCTTCGATGACCTGCGCGACGAAGATATCGACAAGTCCGAGTTGTGAGGGCAGACCGTGGCTGTCATCACGCGTAGCGCCCGAACGGGACCATCTGCGAGCACGGCGAAGAAGCGAACACTCCTGCTCTTGTGCATGCTTCTTGCAGCCGTCGACCGCTTGCTTGGTGTGCGACGCGCGTCCATGGGGTGGGGCGCGCAGTCAATGCTACGACGCTGTTCGGCGCGGTGCCCGCGCGCCCGTGAAAGCGAGCAATTGAGCGCCTACGCTTTCGCGGGGGCTTGTCTCGAGGTATTGCTGAGGTCGTGGGATGCGTGTAATTTGGTGGAGATAGTGAAGAAGCGCAGCGAGTGCGCAATTTCGGGGCTGCCGCCAAGCATATCCGGAGATGAAGACAGGCAACAGTAGGGTTGTGCAGCTACTGCTTGCGCCAGCCGTGCAGGATTGTACCGGTTGCTGAGGGGGGCCAATGTGCGTATGCTAGCATACGAGCTGTTGCGGGTAGGGGGGGGTTGACAAGCCACGCTAGGTTCGCCAAGGGCGTCCTCTCTCCCTCTCCAGAGGGCTCCGCCCCCTTTAGGTGTCAAAGAGTCTCTCCCTCTTCAAAGAGTTCTCCCCTCCCCTTCCCGTATTCCTCGGAGGTTTCCCTGCGTTCGTTTGTCTTCTGTGCGTGTCATCCGGACCCTTTCCCTTTCTTTACCCATCCGCCTCGTTTTCTTCCCCCCCTTTCCCACTCCTTGGTGTTTCTTTTCCACCTTTCACCTTTCGCTCAGAGCTCTCGCCTGCGCGGCCTTGTCCATGTTTCTATGTTGCTGCTTTCTGGCGGCTATGCCACTCTCGTCTTCTCTCTATCCCTCGTGGAGTTCCGCCATTGTTTCCTAGTCGTTGCGGGAGTCCCAATGCTCCTCCTATCCGTCAATTATAAGTGAAAGAGTGCCCGTGCTTGGTAGCACTTGGCACTTAGTGAGTAGCTGTTCGGTGGGGCCGTGCTGTTGTAGTTGTTGTACGCACGAGTGCGCTGCCTGCTCTGTAAGTGCAGTGCACTAATATGCAATATGGTAATTATCTACTAGATATCTAGACGCTAGACGCTCGGCCAATTGCTATCCACCTAAATAAATATAGATCGTGCGCGGGAGATAATGCGTAATGCGGGGAGAAAACTATAAGAGTCTCTAGGCGTCAAAAAGTTATATTTGTATAATTGCGATACTTGTTTCCACTTTCCCGAGAGGACCGGTAACCTTTTTTCCCATCTTAGTGTGGATTTTTGTGTTTTGGTTTTCCTCGAAGCGATGAACGCTTTAGTCAAGCCCCTGACATTTACATCCTCCAGCGTTGTGTGCGCGCCTTTTAGCGTGTATTCTTGAGGTATCGGATACGCCATTTCCGCCGGGCCATCGTACGCTCGTCCCCACTTCAGCGGGGTGTATAGTTCGTCGGGTAGTAGTTGCGGGCTGATCCGCTCGTGGATGTGGGGCTCTCCCATGACGTTGAGCTGGACTTTGTGGTAGTCGCCTCTTCGGCGCAGATAAAAGTTATGGTCTTTGTCCACTAGGACCTCGCCTAGATCGTGTGCGTCCGGATCTTCCTGGGGGACTAACTCTTGCTCCTCCGGAGCCGGGGGCGGGGTCTTCGCTTGTTTTCTAAGAAGGTTCATATAATCGAATGTGGTATGTATTAGTCTTGATCTCGTCCATTCAGAAATCTTTTCCCACGACTTAAGAAAGGGGCCTACCGATATGTAATTTCCCCTATGGCGTATCCAACGTTCTCCGTCCGGCAGGTAATAGGGCGGTCAAACAGTGTTTTTTTATAAGGGGTGAAAAAATGACCATCTCAGAATTGAGGAAATTTGAGGATTTTTTTCGGGAGAAAGTTCCCAATACACCCAACTAGCACATATCCGGGGCCCATTAGGACCCAGACCCCCCCTTGGGCCCCCACAACAAAACGTAATCAAAAACTGACAAAAAAAAAACCTTTTAATATTCTTACCGCACTCGCGGCGAATGGAACCACTACCCACTACAAGTAGCACGTAGCATACTCTCTACACCCCCATTCCCCGGCCCTTCTCCCCCCGCCATCAGGCGGCTCCCCCCGTACACTACTAGGGGGATTGGGGTGGAGGGCTTAGATATGGTCCGGTGGCCCGCGCCACCCCCGGTGATCTTTCCCCCCCTTCCTCCTGTGTCTCCGAGTGGGCGGCCCACTCTGTCTCGTCTTATCCTGTAAACAGGCGCGAGACTTACCGATTTTCCGGTGGGCGGAGCTCTCGCTCGCGCCCACCCCCTTTTCCGCGCTCTCTCTCCCCTCTCCTGCGGCACGCGCGATGGCGCGCCTGCGGCAGGCCTCCAGCTGCCCTGTGGCGGCCCCTGGAGGCTCCTGGAGTCCAGCTCAGGGGGCAGAGGAGGCTGGGGCTGGGCCCTGGCCTCCCCTGCCTCTCCCTCGCTGGCGCTCCCGAGCCTCTGGGGCCCCCAGTCTGCACCTGTCTGCCTGTCGACCAGGGGGGGAGGGGGGGTTGGAGCAATGGGCTGGTCACGAGGGGCCAGGATGGGCGAATGGGGCGAGCCTGTGGGGAAGGGAGTGGGTCAGTAAGGCAGTGGCCTCCTGGCAAGCCATCAGGCATGCCAGGAGGATGGGTGGTTCCTCCCCCATGGCAGGGGAGGAGTGGAGAGAGGGGGGGGCTCGTGCCCCCCCATGGGTCAACCAAGTATAAACTTAGTTTCTAATCAAAAACTGACAAAAGACGCTAAAATCGCAAAAGCTTAAAAAGCCCAACTTCGAACCGATGCCGGGCGCGCTGCGTGGCCGTTTTCGACGATCCATCCGGATGAGGGACCCCACCAGATACTAAATACACAGGATTCACCCGGATCGTCACGCCAATCGGGCAGGCCGCGCGCCGAACCCTCGTCGAAATCACCCATCCGCCGAGCCCATTGAACGTTGAGCCGTCGCCGAGGGAGGCCCGGAGAGCCCAACTTCGAACCGATGCCGGGCGCGCTGCGTGGCCATTTTCGACGATCCATGGCCCGCCAGATACCAAATACACTGGATGCACCCGGATGGTCACGCCAATCGGGCAGGCCGTGCGCCGAACAGTCGTCGAAATCACCCATCCGCCGACCCCACTGAACGTTGAGCCGTCTCCGAGGGAGGCCCGGAGAGCCCAACTTCGAACTGATGCCGGACGCGCTGCGCGCCCGTTTTCGACGATCCATCCGGATGGGGGGCCTCGCCAGACACCAAACACACAGGGGCCACCCACACAGTCACGCCAATCGAGCGGGGCGCGCGCCGAAATCTCGTTGAAATCAGCCATCCGTGGAGCCCATTTGACGGTTGACGTCTCTAAGGGAGGCCCGGAGAGCCCAACTTCGAACTGATGCCGGACGCGCTGCGCGCCCGTTTTCGACGATCCATCCGGATGAGGGCCTCCGACAGATACCAAATACACAGGGGCCACCCACACAATCACGCCAATCGGGCGGGCCGCGCGCCGAAACCTCGTTGAAATCAGCCATCCGTGGAGCCCATTCGACGTTTGACGTCTCCGAGGGAGGTGCCGTCATGTCGACGTCGTTGTCAGGCGGCGCGGCGGCCTGTGGGCGCTTGGGCTCCGGCGGTTTGGGGCGGCCCCGTTGGGGCGTCGTGACGGCGGGGGGCTGGGAGGTGGGAGCGGTCGGCGCGCGCTCCATCGCTAAAACTATAACAATAGTTTTTGAAGTTGGTCTTTCGAAATGATGTTCCCGATCACCTTTTTCAATCTATTCGTGAGTATCTTAGCTAGTATTTTGTAGTCGCTTTGGAGCAGCGTTATAGGTCTATAGTTCCTAGGGTCTCGTGTGTCTCCTTTTTTGTAGAAGAGTATTATGTCTCCCTCTCTCATGGTCACGCTCAGATGCCCCTGTTCTAGCGCGTGGTTTAGGACTCTTAAGAAGTCGTGTTTGACTAGTTCTGTGAAGCTTTTGTAGAATTCCGCCGGAAGCGCGTCCGGTCCCGCGCTCTTGCCGCTGCCTATTTGTGCTATAGCGTCTATCATTTCTTCCATTGTGATTTTCCCCTCTATTAATTTTTTGTCCCGCGTGTTTATGGGGTGTGCCTCCAGTGCCGCCTCTAGGTCGCGGTCTCTCTCGTGTTGCCTCTCTTGGTATAGCCACACGTAGTATTTACGGAGCTCTTTGCGTATCTCCTCGTCGTCGGTGGTTGTGTCTCCCGCGTCGTGGCTTGGGGCGTTCCAGTCGCTTGTGACGTATAGTTCCGGGATTGCGCTGTTGGATGTCCGTGAGTGGAATTTTTGGAAGAACTCCTTCGTCATTCTTTCTTCACGCTTGAGGGAGTCGAAGCTCTCTTTGTTCGTGGGCCTGGATGCTCTCCGAATTGCGTCTATCGTGGCGGGTGGGATATGCGTATTTGGTACCTGGTGGGGTCCCCCATCCGGATGGATCGTCGAAAACGGCCACGCAGCGCGCCCGGCATCGGTTCGAAGTTGAGCTTTTCAAGCTTTTGCGATTTTAGCGTCTTTTGTCAGTTTTCGATTACGTTTTGTTGTGGGGGCCCAAGGGGGGGGTCCGGGGGTCCGGGTCCTAATGGGCCCCGGATATGTGCTAGTTGGGTGTATTGGGAACTTTCTCCCGAAAAAAATCCTCAGATTTCCTCAATTCTGAGATGGTCATTTTTCACCCCTAATAAAAAAACACTGTTTGACCGTCCTAGTATGTACAATAAGAGTATCTAATGTTATACTTAGAGTATTGCAGTAATAAAAGTACCACAAGTACAGTACCGTACTGGTAACGGTACCGGTACCGGGTGAAGCTTCTCAAGACCCGGTGGAACCGGTATACGGTTTACGGTGGAACAACTAAGCAAATTTCGAAAGAAATTTCCGCGAAATCCTGACCCCAGCCCCAAGTGGTGGGGACAGTACCCTAACTCTCCGTCATTAATACACAACTACTATTCCTAACGGCTAACGGGCACTTTGCACTCAGTTCTCAACTTTTCAACAGCGGTCGCGTAAATAACTCCTCTCTTCTCTATTCCAACCTTCAGAAGAAGCCACACGCCACAAGCCACTCTCACTATCAATATAATCTCACTATCCATATAACTATTTCCCTACTCATCTCGGTGTACCTCCCTCTCTCTACAATAAAACACCGTCTCTCCCTATGAAGCTGAGTCTAGTAGTAAACCAGGGGTGACGAAGTCTCTCTCCTCTCTCTCTCTCTCTCTCTCTCTCTCTCTCTCTCTCTCTCTCTCTCTTCTCTCTCACTCACTCAAACTCTAATATAACCGTCGTCCGTTTCCTCTCTCTCCTCCGTCCATCTCTTGCCCTCTCTCTCCCTCTCTCTCTCTTTCCCTCCCTCCCTCTCTCTCTCTCTCTCTCCCTTCTTAGTATATCTTCTGGAGCACTTTAACCTAACCATCTAACGCCCCCCCAAAAAAACCCGCCCGCCCCCAAACTCTCCCCCCCCCCCCCCCCCTCTCTCTTCTCCCCCTCCCTCTCTCTCTTTAACCTACTCTCTCTCTCCAATTCCCTCAAACCATGTGCCTCCCTCTCTCCCCCACTGAGTAGTACCATCTGTCTCTACAATCGTTTCTCTCTACTACTCTGTCTCTCTCTCCGCCTCTCCGAATATCACGTAAATCTCTCTCTCTTTCACGTTATTTCTCCCCCTCCCCCCTCTCTCTCCCCCTCTCTCTCCCTCTCTCTCCCTCTCTCTCTCCTCTCTCCCTCTCTCTCCGCTGCGCGGGGGGGCCTCTCTCGCGCCCACCCTCTCCCCCCCTCTTCCCCCCCTCTCCCCCCCTCTGCCCCCCCTCTCCCCCCCTCTGCCCCCCCTCTCCCCCCTCTCCCCCTTCCCTCCTTTCTCGCGCCCCCCCTCTCCCTCCCACCCTCCCTTCCTCTCTTTCCCCTCTCTCCTTTCCTCCTCCCCCCTTCCACCCCCCCTTCCCCGCGCGCCTCTTCTACTTCCCCTCCTCGCTCCGAATGTCCCTCGTTATTGGGAAATGGAGGATTGGCGAAGAACTTGGCACCGGGCACTTTGCAAAGGTTAGGAGCCCCCCCCCCCCCCCCCCCCCTCTCCCTCCCTCTCCCTCTCCCTCCTCCACTATCCTCCGCCCTCAACGTGACACCCTACCCCACAGCACACCCTTCACCTCTCTGCCCTCTCCCACACTCCCTCTCCCCGCACGGCACTCCTTCAGGTGAAGATGGGTACGCACATCGAGACAGGCAAGACGTGCGCAATCAAGATCGTGAAGAAGCCGCAGGGTGAGCTGGCTTGTATTCCACCAAATGGGGCTGGGGGCAGGGTGGTTGGGGGTGAAAGGGAGCGAGGCGTGCGCAACCGAGACAAGTCGGATGCTACAGGATGGTACCTTCCTGGAGCAAAGGCAGTGTTTTAGGGTACGGGAGAGCGAGAGAGAGAGTGGGGGGGGGGGGGGGCGAGAGGGGGGGGGGGGGGGAGAGCTCCGCCGATGGAGGGGGAAGTACATGCAGGATGCGCAAAGCGTCAAATCGCTGCAGAGCGAGTCACGCAGAGCATCTGGGGCTCTCCGAGGGCGGTCAAACTACGGAGTTGGCGATGTTGACTTTGCACTGCCATGGGAGCTGGAGGGTCTTCGCATCGCGAAGGTGTACGAAGGCGTGCGCTAACGCAGCTGGCACCAGACCGCCGGGCGATGCTTTGAAGGGGTGCGAGGAGGAAGGGGTAGACAGGGAAGAGAAGGGATAGGCTAGGAGGAGGTCTGGCTGGAAAGAAACTTGAGAAGTAGGCCAGGGCACCGAGGAAGAGGGGAGTGGGAACTGTGTTCAGTTGCGTGGCGTGGCTCGCTACGTGCCCGTCCGGCCGTACCCATCCACCGCGCTGCCCGCCCAACAACCTCTGCTAATCCATGCGCCGCTCTACCCACCTCCCGCCACACCACGTAGGGAGCAAGCTCGCTCTTGTCAAGACTGAAGTGGACATCCTAAAAAAGGTGAGGCTCCACCGGCCTTGCTCCCATCCTTCTGCACATTCGCCCAACCTCGCGCCTCCGCCGCAGGTCAATCACCCCTACATCGTGCGCTGCTACGACGTCATCGAAGAGCACGACAAGATATATTTTTTTATGGAACTGTGCGCCTGCGCCGCTCGACCAACCACCCTCGCCGGCGCGTCTGTACGGCGCTGTCCTCCCACCCGAATACCATCCGCTGTCGCAGGATGCGGGGCGGAGAGCTCTTTGACACGATCGTGCGCAAAGGCAACTTTTCCGAGGCCGACGCAATCGTCATTACCATCAAGCTGATTTCTGCCGTCAAGTGCGCACCCGCCTCCCGCATGTCCCCGTGCACACGAGCCCCACTTTCGACGTCGCACTGCGCCGCTCGCTCTTCCATACGTAGGCATCTGCACGATTTGGGCATCGCGCATCGAGACCTGAAGCCGGAGAACATGCTGATGACCGACACCTCGGAGAACGCCGAGTGCAAGATTACCGATTTTGGGCTGAGCAAATTTTTCGACGAGCAGAGCACGGTCATGCAGACGCCGTGCGGAACACCAGGTACCACGTGTGCTGGCCCACTCGCGTACGGGCCCGCGCCGCTTCCGGTGGGCCCGCTCAGTGCGCTCGCCCGCTTCGAGCGCAGGTTATATCGCGCCCGAGGTGCTAAGGATGAAGGGGTACACCAAGGCGTGCGACGTATGGTCGCTCGGCGTCATCGTCTACATCCTCCTCTGCGGGTTCCCGCCCTTTTACGCCGACAATGACGCGCAGCTCTACGAGAAGGTACAAGCCGGCGCCCACGCGATGCCGGACGGACGACTCTCGCGCTTCACTGCCGCACGCCACCCATCCCTCTTGCGCACAGATCAAGCGGGGTGAGTACGAGTTCCTCCGCCCGTATTGGGATCCCATATCCGACGCGGCAAAAGACCTCGTCTCGCGCATGCTCACGGTCGATCCCTCTAAACGCATCACGTGTGATGAGGTGCCGCGCCCGATGCGCGGACGCGTATCACCCGCGTGCCCTGCGCGCGGGCGGCGTGCACCTCACGCCTCAACGATCGCCGCCCCTCGCGCGCCCTCCAGGCGCTCGAGCACTCCTGGCTCAAGGGGCAGGCCTCTCGGATCGAAGGCGAGATCTCCACGGTGCAGGAGCTCCGCCAGACGGGGATGCGAAAGATGCGCGCCGCCTTCGACTCGGTGCGCGCCTCTCCTGTCCGCTCTAACTCCACGCGTCGCGAGGGCGCCCGGCGCACCGACCGGCCTGCCCCATCTTACGCGCGATCGACGCAGGTGGTTGCAGTTGAGCGGATGTCCAAGGATGCAGACTCCCCCTCGGAAGAAAACCCCGGCAGAGGATGATGCGAGCGTGGCGCCGTGGTCATTCGCTTGCACGGCCGGAAGGCTTAACAAAGTCAGGTAGCTTCGAGCGCGGCGCCGGCTTGCTGGGCGAAAGGGACCAGTCGCGCGCCTCCTGGCTACCGAGGTGCGGAATCACCCCGACTCCTTGAGGATGATAGCATGGCCTGTGCTTCGCCGGGACACCTTGTTCTTTAATATTCCCCTTGGGTTGGACGAGCCTGTCCATGGCCCTTGGGTACGCCTAACACCGGGGCCACACTGCGCCACGTCGTCGGGCGGCATTTTGTGAAGCGCCTCACTTAGCCCTCTCAAGCTGGTGTGTTCCGGGGATTAAGGCCAAGACATTCACGATGCGAGGGTGCGCCAACCGTCGACGTCTGCAGCATGATCTTCCGAATGTGCATTGCGTGCTGTTTAGTGCGGGGGGGGGGGGGGGGCAGGGCGGGGATGGAATGGGGCGGTTGGTAGCCAGGATGCTGCGGATAGATGCCGGGTGTTGCGCTTTTGACACTCGAGCGAAGAAGCCCTTGCGGCTCTCATCCATTCATCACGGCAAAGACGGAGCGGCAAGTGGCGGATCCTTCATGCGTGCCTCAGCCTCGACCGTGCCATCTTGTCGCCCGGCCGCCGGTGGGCAGTGTGGAAGGCATGCACACGTTCTGCTTTTTTGTGTGTTCATTTTCGACGAGTCCCTAGGGTTAAGCCGATTGTAGATGTGGGCAGTCCTCTACGTCGTGCGCTCATGCTATATCTCCTCTGACACGGCAAGTGGAATCGTGCGTGCGTTCGCAGTGGCGGGGATTTTGCTCTTGCGCGCTCGAGTTTCTGCGTGCCTTGGGCCGCCTATTTTAATTTTCGAAGGTTCTTAGCTGATCGCGCCGTAGCCAGACCCGGCAGCACAATGTACAATGTGAATCCGCGCAAGGCGCTCCACGCCCCACAAACCAAATTTACAAGAGCAGCGCCCCCTCCCCGCCCACCCACCCACGCCCACGCGGCGAGGTTCCCGGGTGCCGACTCGGCCGCTGGCGGCCGCTGCCCCTCCCTATGACCCACACACCCTCAACTATTAGTTCACCAATAGGGTCATGGAGCGCGCGCCGCTCAGTCGTTTGTCGCATTTTCGCGAATCGACACTCGTTAGCGCGAATTTTCCTTCTTTCGGAATTTATCGTTCATGATTCTTTGCGCTCAACTAAGTTTATACTTAGTTCGCCCAGGGGGGGGGCACGAGCCCCCCCCTCTCTCCACTCCTCCCCTACCATGGGGGAGGATCCACCCACTCTCCTGGCACGCCTGATGGCTTGCCAGGAGCACACAGCCCTGCTGGCGACCCATTCCTCTCCCCACACACAGGCCCGCCTGACAGGGTGTAGGGTGTATGGGTTCACGTTTACCCGGTGTTGACCCACTTTGCGTTAACACCTCCATTGGCCAGGTGTTGCACATGCGTTACCACTTCAATCTGCAAGTGTTGGTACCAGCAGCGGGTTAACACCACACTAACGGTGCTGTGCTGTGCACCCACGCACGCACCCACGCACTCACGCACTCACCGAATGCTACGTGCCGCGCGTGCGCGCGCACGAGGAGCTGTGCGGGTGTGGGGTGTGTGTGTGCTGGAAGTGACACTTCTGCCCTTTTGGGACGGCAGAGGACGGGGTTCCAGCCCCGCAACCCCGAAAGTGGCCTTTGGTGGGCACCAGCATCCTTCATTGTAGCCCCAACGCGCCAAAATCTACTAAAAAAAACTCCCTGGCCACCGCGAAAAAACACCGCTTTGTCGTCGCTCGTACTCGCCACCATGAAACAATTGGCTTCTGAAACTTTGCAGAAGCTCTTATCATAGCATGCGGCACCTCTCCATGCATTCACATCGACTTTTGGGTGCGATTGTGAAAAGTCGATTTTTCCCGTCCCACCTCTATCGGCTATCGGTCTTCGGCGCAAACCCGCGACTCGAGTCTCAAGTTCGGCCCCATCCTCCAGCGAAAACTCGAGTCTCGAGGTGATAGAGGGCGAAGACTGATGGAGCGTTGCGCGAGAGGAGCGGTGACCAGAGCGTTGCGGGACAACACTAGGGGCGGCCGCGCGCCGCGCTGGGCCTGCGTGCGCTTGCCATTTCTACGTCGTACCACATTCAAATACCTTTTCACATTGCCTCCTCTTGAAGCAAAAAAAAAACCTTCTAATATTCTTACCGCACTCGCGGCGAATGGAACCACTACCTACTACACATAGTACGTAGCATACTTTCTACACCCCCACTCCCCGGCCCTTCTCCCCCCGCCATCAGGCGGCTCCCCCCGTGCACTACTAGGGGGATAGGGGTGAAGGGCTTAGATATGGTCCGGTGGCCCGCGCCACCCCCCGGTGATCTTTCCCCCCCTTCCTCCTGTGTCTCCGAGTGGGCGGCGGCTTCAGTCCCGACTTATCCTGTAAACAGGAGCGGGACTTACCAATTTTTCGGTGAGCGGAGCTCTCGCTCCGCCCACCCCCTTCTCCGCGCCCTCTCTCCCCTCTCCTGCGGCACGCGCGATGGCGCGCCTGCGGCAGGCCTCCAGCTGCCCTCTGGCGACCCCTGGAGGCTCCTGGAGGCCAGCTCAGGGGGCAGAGGAGGCTGGGGCTGGGCCCTGGCCTCCCCTGCCTCTCCCTCGCTGGCGCTCTCGAGCCTCAGGGGCCCCCACGCTGCACCTGTCTGCCTGTCGACCAGGGGGGGAGGGGGGGTTGGAGCAATGGGCTGGCCACGACTGGCCAGGACGCGCGAGGCAGGCGTGCCTGCCAGGGAGAGAGTGGGTCAGCAGGGCAGTGGCCTCCTGGCAAGCCATCAGGCATGCCAGGAGGATGGGTGGTTCCTCCCCCATGGCAGGGGAGGAGTGGAGAGAGGGGGGGGCTCGTGACCCCCCATGGGTCAACCAAGTATAAACTTAGTTGCCTCCTCTTGAAGCAATATGCATGGCGTTTGCACATGGCACACCCACGCCATTTTCTTGCGGGTGTGATGATCGTGGCACGTGTGGAAGCGCCGTCAGGCCTGCGCCCGGCACAGCCTTGATCCGCCGCACCACAAACGCGGCTTACAGAGCCGCGACACCACTCACCAAAGGCACGCACTCTTAGCACTCGTTCCCCTTCACTCGCATGCAGACATTCAGAAGGTTCCTAGGACTTCTCGGACACTTCACGATGCGGCGTGTAAGCCCGCGTCACGTGTCGCCACAAACCACAGCCACCACACTCTTCTTTGAGGGGTCAAGGGCCAGGACTGAGGCGGTGGGAACGGGCCGAGGGGAAGAATTCGGTGCATGTGGAACTAAAGCGCGCGCGGGCTTGAAGGCCGATCCGCACAGCACCTTCTTCCCGCCCCGCGGCCGGATCGCCGGAAACGGGGATCACCACCCGGGCACTCTCTCTCCCACGCTTGCATCCCCGCTGTGTCCTCGGCGCAGTCTTCCACGCGCGAACGCGCCCGCGGCACACGCGCGCGCGAGGTGCGGCGCCCCCGCCCTCTCCCGTTGCGGGGAAAGCCTCCGCTCCACGCAGCCCGACTCACACGAGAGGCTGCTGGGCCTCCGAGCTGCTCTTCTTGCCGAGGCATGGCACCGAGATCCTCTCCTTGGTGAGAGGGTTGACAAAGTGGTCTGTCCCGTCCATCCAGTCATGGTAATCAAACTGGTCGGTGCCCTCGGAGATAAAGATGTCAAGCGGTGGCCACTTCTTGCCGATAAGGGCGAAGATGGCTAGCTCTAGGAAGAGGACCGGCGACATAAGCCAGAAGCACACGACGCCAAAGACGGCGGCCGGCTTGCCGTCGTACCCGTCGGGCTGCGCCATGCGCATCCCCAACACGATCAGGTTGAGAGGGAGCGTGAAGAGGTAGCCGATGGCGATGAGGGGTGTGAAGAGGACGACGAGCATCCACTTGATGTACTGCGTCAGCATGCACACACCCGAGAACTGCGGGCAGCTCGTCGAGCCGCAGTGGGTGTTGAGCTCCAGCCTCTCGGCGACGCCCCCCTGACTGGTCTGCGCCTCATCCTCCTGCTGTCCCTGCTGCTCGCTCGGCGTCTGGCCGACGGGCTCCCCGGTGAAGGGGTCGGTGAAGGATGCGACGAACCCGCCGAATCCCTTGTCCATCGTCGGGCTGAATCCCTCGCCAGACGCGAACCACGAGAAGGGAACAGTCTTCCACCCGATCATCTTGCTGACAGCCAACTGCAACATGAGAAGCGGGAAGAGTAGCACAAAGAGGATCTGGCCCGGGAGGGCAGACTTGGAGCGTTTGAGCTTCGCGCCCTCGACTGCGACGCTCATCCAGAAGAGGAGGGGCGCGGTAAACACGAGGGAGAGGAGGATGAGAGGTGTGAAGAGGATGGTGAGTGTCCATTTGAAGAGTTGAGCGGGAACACAGAGGGGAGAGGGAGGAGGACAGCGCGTGGAGCCGCACTGGGCGTCGAGTGGGGAGGAGGAGGTGGCGGGGGGCTGGCTTGACGCCGCGCGCTTCGCTGCGATGTGCCGTGCCGTCGGTTTGGGCAGGGAAGGCTTTGAGGTGGGAAGCATCGGGAGGGAGAGGGGAAGAGAGAGGAGAGAGGATGGAGCCGCGCTCGATTCAAGGGAGAGGGCCCTCTGGTTATGTAGATAACCACCCCTGTCTCCTTTAATTTTGCACCAGCAGAGAGATGGGAGGGGTGTTCATGGCGGTGCGTGAAGGGGTACCTCTGAGTACGGAATTGTCTCGCCTGTTTATGGTATAACTTCCCCCGCCCGTCGCTCGATCCCTCGCGATCTCTCGCGCAGACTCTCCTCAAGAAGGAGAGAGAAGAGAGAGAGAGAGAACGCCGCGTTTCGAAAGTAGTGACGATACACTTTTTACTGTTAGAAGGCCGCCGTACCGAGGGGGGGGGGAGCCCCCACCCCCTTGTTTTCTTCTTCTTGTGGAACCCCCTCTCGTCAATTCAAAAGGTGGCAGCCCGGTGGCCCGACCTCCTCCCCGGTGGCGGGACCTAACACACCCTTGAGAGCCTCGATGGGGAATACAGTGAAAGGGTGAATTCCAAGTGCAGTAAACACAGTCTGTTTTCGTATTGCGTATTGGGCCTGCTCGGCCGCTCGTCCAAATCCAAATACCAAAGCCTAAAGCCCAAATAATAATACCATCAAAAACAGCCCCCAAATACAAAAACAAATACAGTACGCACGGCGCATGAGAAGCAGCATTTTTCATTTTTAGAACTTGAAGTTCAATCTTGACTAAACAAAAACAAAGGGCAGCTATAGGGCGGGGCGGTGATTCTCCCCTACACTCTTGGGGTGGGGGGTGCGGAGTGCGGATGGCGGGCAGCAAAGACGGTCTACCGGGGGAGTCTTGATGTCCCGCTAACCTCGCCAAGCACACAAGCTGGACGACGCGCAACTGAAAGCACACGTCGCCAACATCCCCGATAAGACTTGTGCACGAGTGAATTCGTACACCGAGGCCGCGTGCAAATCTTGCCTCGTTCCCCCACCATTGGCTCATCGTCGCCTTCCGCCGCCGGCTCTCCGAGCTCTCTCGTCTCTCGGATTGCGCAGCTCATCCTACTAATCCCTCACCCTTGGTCCGTCAAATCGGCGCACACACTCTCTCGCCGCTCTCTCAGAGTGTTGGACGCTGATCGGCAACCACTGCTGACTGCTTGGTGCTCGATGCAGCCCTTCTCACTGAGTATGACATGAAAGCCGTCGCCTCGGCCAAAAGCCCGCCACATCCGCTGAGGCCTACTCGCTCTTGCCATCTCTCTGCCCCGCGCCCCATTACCTTGTCCTGCGAGCCGGCTTGCGTGCGGTCCGCGTGACACGGCGCGCCGAGGCATCACCTCCACCGATGGCAAACGGGTTGTTTGCAAGCCCCGAGGACGCAGCCGCGCCAAATGCTGAAGACGAGGTGGTGGACGCCGCCGAGGCGCCAAACGATGGCGGGGCCGTTGTTCCGCCCCCACCGCCAAACGTGAAGGTGGAGCCGCCATTTGCGCTCATCGAAGTAGACCCTGCAGTTTGCAAGCCCTTGCCGTCACTGTTCGGAGCCCCAAATGCCTGAACGGCTGTGGAAGATGTGGCACCTCCGAAGGAAAAGGTGGAAGTTGCGCCGACGCCGAGGGCGGAGGAAGATGAAGCGGCACTAAAGGCTGGCGCAGCCAGGGGCGCGGCAGCGCCGAAGGCAGGCGTAGCCGAGGGCGCGCCACCGCCGAAGGCTGGCGTGGCAGACGTTGCCGAGGAGCCGAAGGCTGGCGCTGATGATGGCGCCGTGGTGCCGAAGCCTGGCGTGGATGTGGGAGCAGAGGCGCCAAAGGCTGACGTCGACGCTGGAGCGCCGAACTTCAATGTTGATGAGGAGGCTGGAGCACCGAAGGTCGGCGTGGAAGAGGACGCCGGGGCGCCGAAGGTCGGTGCAGAAGAAGAAGCTGGGGCGCCGAAGGCTGGCGCGGAAGAGGACGCCGGGGCGCCGAAGGCCGGCGCGGAAGAGGACGCCGGGGCGCCGAAGGCCGGCGTGGATGAGGGGGCGGCGCCGCCAAAAGCCGCTCCAGATGAGGATGCTGAGGCGCCGAAGGCCGGTGTGGATGAGGGCGCAGGGGCGCCGAAGGCCGAGGTGGATGAGGGCGCAGCGGCGGCGAAGGCCGAGGTGAATGAGGGCGCAGCGGTGCCGAAGGCCGAGGTGGATGAGGGCGCAGCGGCGCCGAAGGCCGGTGTGGATGAAGGCGCAGCGGTGCCAAAAGCCGGTGTGGATGAGGGCGCAGGGGCGCCGAAGGTCGGTGTCGATGAGGGCGCAGAGGTGCCAAAAGCCGGTGTGGATGAGGGCGCAGGGGCGCCGAAAGCCGGTGTCGACGAGGGCGCAGAGGTGCCGAAAGCCGGTGTCGATGAGGGCGCCGAGGCGCCGAAGGCCGGTGTCGACGAGGGCGCAGCGGCACCGAAGGCCGATGTGGAGGAGGACGGCACGGGGGCGCCAAAGGCCGGTGAGGAGGTCGCCGAGGCACCGAAGGCAGGTGCTGGTGAGGACGCAGTAGCACCAAAAGCCGGCATGGAGGAGGCCGGTGCAGGCGCGCCAAAGGCAGGCGTGGAGGAGGTTGCAGCGGCGCCAAAAGCCGAAGTGGAGGAAGGCGCTGGAGCGCCAAAGGCTAGCGTGGTAGATGGCGCCGCACTGGCGCCAAAGGCAGGAACGGAAGGCGGTACGGCGTCAGCTCCAAAGGCCGGCTTGGACGAGGCGGTGGCGGTGGTGGCGGCGCCAAGGGCAGGATTGGAAGAGGGCGCGGCAGCACCAAAAGTTGG
Source organism: Isochrysis galbana (assembly GCA_018136815.1). Lineage (NCBI taxonomy): Eukaryota > Haptophyta > Isochrysidales > Isochrysidaceae > Isochrysis > Isochrysis galbana. The sequence goes on from CM030932.1 coordinate 545,569, forward strand.
CTTGGACGAGGGCGCGGCGGCGTCAAGGGCTGGCGCGGGCGAGGGCACGCCAACGCCGAAGGCCAGCGTGGACGAGTGCGCAGCTGCACCAAAGGTGAAGGTGGAGGTGGAAGGCGGCGCAGCGGCTCCGAAAGCGAAGGCAGAGGAGGGTGCGGCTGAGGAGGGGGGCTTGGCCTGAGATGTCGCGGCTGGGGATGCCGCAGAAGCACCGCTGCCAAAGATGGGAGCGCCACCGACCGTTGCAGGTGTGCCAACTGCTCCGGACGGTGTGGCGGCATCGGCGGGCTGCACTGACGATGTGGCCGCTCCTGTCACCGAGCTCCCGTCGCCCGAGGCGCTGGAGGACGCCTTGCCCGCAGTTCCAAAGCCGAAGAGGCTGGGTGCCTTACCGTCGGCCGAGACCCCAGGCCCGGACGACGAGCTCCCCGCAGCAGCTCCGGGAGCCGGCGCGGCCTCGCCAGGGGCCGCTACTGGTGTCAGCTTGAATGCATCGGTGGTCCCAAAGGCGAAGGTTGCCACAGGAGCGGCTGTCGACGATGAGGGCTTGGAGGAGAAGGCGAGGCCACTTGATGTGGCGGTCGAGGCTACCGAGGCGGCGGCGTCGTTGGGCGCTTGTGACCCAAACGAGAAGAGGCCGCCCGCAGCAGAAGTGGGAGGTGCCGCGACCCCAGCAAAGGCGGGTGCGGCGGCGGGTGCCGCACTATCGGCCGCCTTGCTGGGAGCGCTCGCAGAGGCAGAGTCGGATCCAAAGGCGAGCGCTGAGCCGGCGCTTGCCGAGGTGCCAGCACCTCCTGCTGAGGAGACCCCGCCACCAAAGGCAAAGAGGCCCCCGCTGGGTGCCGAGGCCGGCACGTCCTTGGCAAGCATGGCAGCCTCACCCACTTTGCTGCCCGTCCCGATGGTGCCATTG
>CM030932.1:546578-561480 GCA_018136815.1 Isochrysis galbana
CCAAATGCGAAGCCGGCTGCCGCCGGCGAAGAGACGGGCGCGGCGGGCGCGCCGCTCGCCGCGGCATCGAAGCTTCCGCTCGCCGAGAGCGGGCCAAGAGGTGCAAGCTTTTGCAGCCGCTGGCGCTCCGCCCGCTCAATCAGCTCAGCACCGAGGGCGCCCCTCCGTTTGGTGCCCGCAGCAATGCGCACAAAGCCTCCGGGGGTGAGCTTGGCGCCGCGCTCCAGCTCGAATACGCGCGCCCGCTTCACGCCGTTCATGGGCGTATCGCACTCGCCGTCGATCACGCCACCATAGCCGCCCAGCTCGGGCTTGTGTGACGAGAGGCTGTGGTCGATCCTCCGGCTCGTGGGTGGGGCGCCGTCGCCAAGAGACCTGGCGCCCATCTGCGAGGCGCGCTGCGCATGCGCAGACCGCGCACTCCCATAGCTGTCCATCGCGGGGCTGCAAATATCATATTGCCCAAGCACATCGAGGAGGTGCACTGCCTTGCGCTTGCGAACACCAGCCTCCTGCTGTGGCGGCGAACAGGAGGCGTCGTACGCTGCGGGGCTCCCCACCGGCACTTGGGGGGTGGTGCGCGCTCCAGCGGCGTGTGGCCCAAGCCCGCCGTCCATCTCCATGGGCACGCGCTCATCCGCATCGCCAAGACTCGCGACGGCGGAGCCACAGTGGGCCGCTCCGTTGCCGAAGGCCGGCGCCCCATCGGGTGACAGAAGCGCGCTTGCGGGCTGTGAGTGCGTAGCATCAGACATGCGCGCGCTCGCAGGGGATGCCGGGCCGCCCGACGGGGCCCTGTCGCCTGGCGCCATCATCCGCGATGCGGTGGCTGTGGGGGAGGCAGAGGAGAAGAGTCGCTGCGGCGTGAGCAGTTTGCCTGCCGTCTGCGCCGCACCCGGCCCCGGCCCGCCATGCGACATCGATCTGCCCCCGCCAAGCGATCCTGCTTGCCACGAGGGCGCTGCACTTAGCAACATGCCGGCATCGCCGCACCATGCGGCGGGCGAGGAATCGCCGCGCCGCTGGTGGAACGGAGCCACGGCCGGCTCTATACCGTCGGGTTGGGAAAGACCGAGGCTCATCCGCGCGCCGCCCCTCGCCGGCCCCCAGCTGCTGGCCAGCTCATCTTGTTGTAGCGGTTGCAGCTGCGCCGGCGCGGCCGGCGAGGCGGCAGCAGCGAGCGGCCGCGCGAGCGGCCGCGCGAGGGAAGGAGGGCCGGCGACGTGCTGGAGCCGGTGGACATGGCAGCGGCGTGATTGGTCCCGCCTCTTCCGGCGGCGCAGCCAGCGGGCGAGGAGGAAGGACGAGAGGAGGAGGAAGAGGAGGAGGAGGAGGAGGACGAGCATCGCTCGCTGGGAGAGCTGCATGGCGAGGAGCGGAAGGCAGAAGAGGGCAAAATGCGGCGCGCGGAAGGCAAGGGGGAGTGATGCGGTGAGAAGCAGCATGCGGAGCGGTGGTGGGGCCAGCCAGGAGCTGAGGAGGAGAAGGGAGAGGGAGGAGAGAGAGAGAGAGAGAGACATCTCCAGTAGAGAGAGGCGGGGTTGAGGGAGAGGGAGAGGGGGAGAGGGAGAGCAGGGGGGAGGGGGCGGCGGAGAGGGGGAGAGGGACGGGGAGGGAGGGAGAGGGTATCGGGCGCGAGGGTGAGGAGGCCGCACTCAGGAGGAGAAGGCAGAGGGAGAGGAGAGAGGAGGGGGAGAGGGAGAGGAGGGGGGGAGAGGGGAGAGGAGAGAAGGGGGGAAGGGGGGGGTCAGGATAAGGTGAGAGAGGGAGGGAGGGAAGTTAGAGAGAGGGGAGGGAGGGAGGGGGGAGAAGGGGAGAAAAGGCGGGAGAGGAGAGGCGGGAGGGTGAGAGAGAGAGAGAGAGTAGGAGGAGGGGGGGGGGGGGAAGAGAGAGAGTGAGAGAAGAGAGAGAGAGAGAGGGAACAGAGAGAAGAGCGAGAGAGAGCGAGAGAGAGAGGTAAGAGAGAGAGTGAGAGAGAGAAGAGCGATAGCGAGAGAGAGAAGAGAGAGAGAAGAGAGAGAGAAGAGAGAGAGAAGAGAGAGAGAAGAGAGAGAGAAGAGAGAGAGGAGCGAGAGAGAGAGAGAGAGAGAGAGAGAGAGAGAGAGAGAGAGAAGAGAGAGACGTGGAGCCCCGGGTTTTTTTGTAAATTTAAATTTTTAACAAATTTTTATGGGTCGCGGCGCGGCAAAGGAACGGGACTAGCGCTCACTCAAGACAGGACACCCTGCCGCGGCAAGCGCAAGCACCCTTCCCCCCTTATGCCACCCAGCTCTTCACTAGCTTTCTACCTGCGCTAGCCAGAGCGCCCCTCCCTCCACACTCAGACAGCCCCCTACGCCAGGATCCTGTTCTGGTCTCGCAGGCAAGGGGGCCTAATGGGAGGGAGAGGAGCAACTCCTCAGAGAGGAGCTGTGGGGAAGGAGATGTCTGAGTGGGGGCGCTATACCCTTGCGCTAGGCATGGGCAGCGACGCCGCCTCAAGACATGTCCTCCCTCTTGTCTTGAGTCGGAATTTTTGGTGCTTGAAGCAGAGGGCAAGGGGGTTTGTGCTTCTTGGGTTAGTTGTAGTTGGAAGAGGGAGTGGGAGAGGGAGTGAAGTGTTGGAAGAGGGCCCAAGGCAGAGCACTGAGTTGTAGGTAATTGTGGCCCACAAGAGTGGGGTGAAAACGTGAAGTGTATCAACAAGGGTCTTGAGTTGAAATTTTTGGTGCTTTGAACAGAGGGCGAGGGGGTTCGTGCTGTTTGGGTTGGTTCTAGAGGGAAGGGAGAGTAGGAGAGGGAGTCAAGTGTTGAAGGAGGGCCCAAGGCAGGGCACTGAGTTGTAGGTTCTTGTGGCCCACAGGAGTGGGGTGAAAACGAGAAGTGAGTCAACATGTTGAAAAACAGAGGCACAAGTTGCTCTCCGTAGGAGATTGATGGTTGTGAAGTGCCCTCCCATGTTGGGTGCACTGATGGTAGAGGTTTCCACCATGGGGAGGGCAGCTGAGCTGCCCTCCCACATGAGGTGCTCTTGGGGTGGGAGGGTTTCCCACTGTTGGAGGGGGTCTCAAAGACCCCCTGCATGCTACGCAGAGCCATGGGGGCAGCCTGTTCGGTGCCAGTGCTCGCCACCCCGCGCGCTTGCGCGGGCGTGGTTTGGATGGGCTGGATGGGCTCTGAGAGGGCTTTCTGACGAGCCGCCTCGGGCGGCATGGGGCGTCCCAGGTGGGGCGCGGTGGCGAGGGTCGCCTGGGGCTCGGGAGCGGTCGCGGCACGCTCCATAGTTCAAACTATAACAATAGTTTTTTCAGCCCCGGGTTTTTTTGTAGGAACGGCGAGCTATTCTCAATCTTATCTTCCTACTAAGTTAGGAGACAGGGAGTACATAGCGATCTTTACAACTTTACTCGGTACAAAGCGTGGATATAAATAATCCGCGGGGGTACGTCAATTGAGAGTTAACCCTAGTACATGCCTAAAATCCCAATAAGGGGGGGGCTGGCATGCGGGTCGGGGCGCCCAAACGACAGAATTTTTGTGCCACATATATCGGACACAGTTCCCACACCGTAAGCCCATCGCCTGACTCTTTGTGCCACGGCCTGACAGTTCACTCAATGCGCTCGCACAAGATTACGTCCGAACAAAGGTGGAGCAAACCTCGCCAGGCCTAAGCGGCGATTTGGTGCATCGCAGCTCTGATGGCCTCGGTAGCGGTGCATCGATCCACTGAGGATACCAGCCGCGCTCCAGCTGCCGGCAGAAGAATACGGGCAAGCCGAGGGGGCCCACTGGCCGAGTTGGGGCACCGCCATCGCGTTGGGGCCGCCCACTGGGCCGCCTTTGCGTTTGAGGCAACGGGCGCTCGCCGTGCCCACGCATCATTTGCTCGACGCGGCGCCCGTGAAGGCGCACAGTAGATCGGAGCCGATCAAGCCAGGATGCTCCTGCGGCCTGCCCAGCTCGGCCTCTCGCATCCTCGACATGGCGTTGGTGCTTCCGTTGAGCGACGGACAAATTCTTAGCTCTGTGTGAGGCCTTTGGTGTGGGCGCGCGTAATCTCGGCGGGCCATCAAAGGCCGGGCGCGATTCGAGGGGCGCTTGATCCCTCCTAAGGGTTGGACCAGAAGCAGACGAAGGAACGGTGGGCCGGCGGGGCAAAGGGGAGTCCAATCCGGAGTCCACCCCCTCGGGGAAGAGCAGTGGTCTGTATAGCGGCGAGGCGCGCCTCAAGAGCGCGACATCGTACCAACAGACTGCCCGCCAGTCCGGAGTCCACGCAGAGAGGTTGTTCCAGTGGATCCCATCACGTGAATACTTAGTCGTCTTGTCTCTGCAGAGCATGCGTGGGCAGGAGCTGAGGCCGCAGGCGCAGCTAAAGACGGCCACAGCGTTGTATTCCAAGCGCAAGCGGCGGGTGCTCTGGCTGGAGCCCCGCATGCCGAGCGGGGCGCGCGCGCATTACCTGCAGAGCTCGTACGCATCATCCCAGTACGCGCCCCAGACCGGGAGGAGGAGTGGCTGCTGGTCGTGCGAGCCGACGAGAAAGGTGTCATAGCCGAGCCGGTCAGCCCATGCCTGGAGCGAGACGAGCGAGACCTGCCCTTGGGAGACACCGGGCAGGTCCCTCGGAGATTCGGCCGCTGGATGCGCTTGGAACGCCTCGCGCATAGAGTCCCAGATGGCGTGGTTTGCCTACGCAGCGGTGGGGTGGAGAAGGTGGTCCCGTCGGTGCGGGTGAATGTGGGCGTGCCTTAGCCGTCCCACCAGAATGGCGAGCCGCCGCTAGGCGGGCGGAAAGCGCCACGCTGGCGCGCCGCACCTTGTCACCATACTCGAGGAGGATGAGGTGGATACGCCCGCTGTGCAGGGCATTGGTCGCACCGCGCAGCACAGCCATCTCGTACCCCTCCACGTCCACCTTGAGCACGAGCACATCCTGCCTCGCCAACGGTCCGGAGAGCTGCTCATCAATGGTTGTCACCTCTACCCTCGTGCGCGCCACTCCGCGCGGCGCAAACTTGCGGTCAAGACTGGCGGTGTTGTGCCCCGCGCCCGCCTGTGGCGCCATATCGCCTGCGCCAACGGACCGGCCCACCGCCTTCTGAACCAGCTGCATACACGGCCGCGCTCCACGCTCCCTCTCTTCCTCTTCTCTGAGTCGTACCAGACGCCTGAAAGCCTCCTCTGTCGGCTCAAAGCCGAGGATCGCGCCCAGCTCGTCGCACGACCAGAGGCGGGCGTAGAGCAGCGCGTGCGAAATGTCCCCGCCGACGCTGTTGTACTGCCCGGCCCCCACGTCGATCAGGGAGAAGCTACCCCTCTCGAAGGGAAGGCTTCGATTTCGGCCGATGAGAGAGGAGGAGGCAACCGAGTGTGTGACGGCGTGCACGCGCTCGATCAGCAGGCGGAGGTGGTTGTTCGAGCCCCAGAAGGATACGTAGGCCGAGCTCAGCAGGAAGGCGCGCGTAGCAGAGCGCGCAGACGCCGGCGCAGAGCGGTACTCCTCGAGGCTCCGAGGGCAGCGCGCCGCCGACGCCATCCTCCGGACCGCCCGCACTGACTTGGCTACCAGTAAAGTAGGAGTACCCAAGGTAATAGTCGAACTTTTACTGTCTACTACTGAACTCTTACTGACCAAGCCACAAACCACTATACCATGTGAACACATATTGACTAAACCACTACGCACATGAACTAGTTGTTGTTTGTGGGGGCGGCGCGGTGCCGAGTGACGACGCATGCCCCGCGCTGCATGGCGGGCTTCCCGTCCCGTGCGCGCGCACACAGATGACACTGACAGACACACTGACAGTGTAACACTGACACTAAGTACTAAGAATTTTAAATTTTTAACAGATTTTTATGGGTCGCGGCGCGGCAAAGGAACGGAACTAGCGCCAACTCAAGACAGGACTCCCTGCCGCGGCAAGCGCAAGCACCCTTCCCCCTTCCCCTTCCCCCTTATGCCACCCAGCTCTTCACTAGCTTTCTACCTGCGCTAGCTGGAGCGCCCCTCCCTCCACACTCAAACAGTCCCCCACGCCAGGATCTTGTTCTGGTCTCGCGCTCCATAGGTCAAACTATAACAATAGTTCTGACACTAAGCACTAAGAATTTGTTTTTGCCCCCCCCCCTCCTCCTTCCCCCCGGCTAAACCTAAACCACACTGTGGCATGAATATGAACGCTCCCCAACTTATAACCACTACAACAATCTCCAGAACGCGAACATTAGGGGAGAAGAGCCCACTAACATATGCATCTGAAGAGTTTGTTCGACTATTATCTATTACTCTATTTCTATTATTTGTTATATTCATCTTGCGTACTTGTCCTTGCTGTCTTCTCCTTCTTCTCTCTCTCTAGTCTCTAGTCTCTAGAGTACTTTAGAGGTAGAGGCTGCTGCTTCATGGATAAGCCCCATTTCTATCTATGGGTGTAAAATAAATGCTTAACCCTTAGTTAGACATCTCTTTCTCTAGCTCTCGTAGAGCGATCGCTCCTCACGAGGGACGAGGGGACGGGCCGCAAGGCAAGTATGATGGTGTGATAAGGGATGCGGGCGCGGCTGCGAACTAGTTGAACAGGGCCGCGTGCGCAGCGGGAATTTTAGGAATTTTTTTAGAGCGATAGCTCCAACTGGGGCAACTGGGGAAAGTTGTCCCTTGTGGCATGTGTGATAGCTCTGCTGCTGTGCTTGCGCCGACATGCGTAGGTTTTTTGAAAATGGTTAAGATTCTCCTTTTCCGCTTTTCCCGACTCGCCTATAGGCTGGCGAATAGTGATAGTGATGGCGAGTATTCAAGTAATGAAGTTTCCTAGGGCTCCGGGTCGGAGAACTGGCACCACCGCTCAAATCGCCGTCTACATTCCAAAATATGATACCGCAGTGATCATGCACTTTGGTGGCGGTGGCCGAGCGCGCTAGCAGGGGCCTCTACTGTTCCCTACGCCTCGACTACTAGTGCATCCACAGCGCTGCCGTCGTACCGTCCTCCTGCAAACCGGTTCTCCTCACGCTCGCCGACTAGGGAGTAAGGGCGTGCCTCCACAATGCGCACAGGGACGAGCTGGCCCTTCAGCTCGTCAATGTCTCCGTCGAAAAATACCGGGCAGCCCTGCCGGTTGCGGCCTTTGACCTGGTTTGGATCCCTCTCGTTCCGTTTTTCAACGAGAACCTGCAGACGGCAAGGATGGGGGTGGGTGAGGATGTCGTCAACGCGCTGCCCGGCTGCCCATGCCTCGCCTCATGTGGACGAATTCGCGCTTCCAACAACAGGCACACCTCCTCGATCCTTCCGAGGTAGCGCTGCCGACGCTCCAGCGCGTGCTCCGCAGCAAGCTCATTGATGCGGCGGAGGCGCATCTTCTTCACATCCTCGGGCACCTGAGTGGGACGGCCGCACAGCCGACGTCACGCGGGTTCCGTCGCTGTCTCGATAGGTTGGTCATCCGAGGCTAGGCTAGCGTTGCCGAGGTGCATACCTACCCGGAGCCGCCGGCATGGCCATGGGGGATTCGGGTATGCACGTAGAGTGTCTGGGCATTCGAGCGCACCTGGTTGTCCCACATGGCGGCGGGCGTGTGTGGCCTAGGCGAGTAGGCGGCGGTATTCAGTTGGTCGAATTTGACGTCGCGCATCAGCTGCAAGGTTGCCTCGAATTGCTCCTCCGTCTCGCCAGGGAAGCCCACGATCGCGTCTGCAGTGATGGCGGCGTCGGGAATTCGCTCGCGGATATTTGCTACGATCTTGCGGAACCTATCTGCCGTGTAGCCGCGGTCCATGTCACGGAGGATGTCGTCATCGCCTATGCGGCATCGGGTGGTCCCAAGCGTTGAACCACGTCCGCGGCGCAAACGCGGTTGGGAGGGTCCCACTACGAGACGCACCGTGTCCAACGGCTAGGCGTGCAGGCTCACCGGATTGGAAAGGGATGTGGAACATCTCACATAGCGCTGGGACCTCTGCAACCGCGTCGATGACCCTCGGCGACATGTACTTGGGGTGCGAGGTAACGAAGCGCATGCGCGCGAGCCCGGGGGTCGAGCCCACGTCGCGAAGGAGATCGGCAAAGGTCTGCTTCGGCGAGAGGTCGGAGCCCCATGAGTCGATGTTCTGGCCGAGGAGGGTAACCTGCCGAGAGGCAGGGACGGCGATCACGTGGGAGCAGCCACATGAAGGCCCGGATCCAGGGGCGAGCGAGATGGGGGTGCGGCGGCGCCTGGGACTGAGGCCCGGCAGCCGCACGGGCCGACGGCGGTGGTAGGCGGACGCACCTCCTTGTAGCCCATCTCGACGAGCTCCTCGATTTCCTTGCGGATTGCGTCTCGCGGACGCGACTGTGAGCGACAATGGGGTGAGAGGGAGGGGCACGAGTGATGGGTGCGCCATCATAATGCGTGCGACCCATCGCTTCACCCTTGGCGTGCGACGGACGCCGCCCGTATGACATGTCATCGAAGCGAATCATGAGCCGCGCCCATCCAGCCGCACCTGTTCCGATCCGCGCGTGGTGGGTACCACACAGTAAGTGCAGCGCTCGTTGCAGCCGTAGATGACGTTGACCCACGCGCACACCGTCGAGGCACGCTGAGGCTGTGTGGGGTCCTCCATGATGTGCGTGGGTGCGGTGGCCACAATCTGCTCACGCCAGCGAAGGCGAGGTGTGAGAGCAGCAGGGCATCGTGTTGCGCACAAGCCTCAGCGCACAACAAGCGCGTCTCGCCAGGCGCAACGTGGCTCCCATCCCGGAGGTCGGAGGCACCTGGTTGCCATTGAAGACGCCTTCCAGCAGGTCGCCGAGCCGGTTGGCGTACTGGGGGCCCATCACCATGTCGATCTCCGGCACCCGGCGCAGTAGAGCCTCCCCTTCTTGCTGTGCGACGCAGCCAGCGACGACAATGGCCATGTCCTCGCCGTTCCGTTTGCGCTGTGCGAGGGGCCCCAGGTACGAGTAGACCTGAGAGGCGCCATCCGGCATGGGGTCGGCGCGAGAGACCAGTGAGGGAGCGCGCAGAAGCCCACGTCGGCGTGCGCGTGTGCGTGTGCCGCGCTACACCTTGGACTCGGCGTGATCCCGGATGGAGCACGTGTTCAGCACGACCACCTGGGCCTCTGCCGGCGTCTCCGTCTTTTGGAACCCAAGGGCCTGCAGCTGGCCCTCCATGCGCTCCGCATCGGCCGTGTTCATCTGGCACCTGTTCGGAGAACAGGCATTGCGGGGACGGGGGGTGGGCGGCTTCAGCGAGAGCCGCTCTTCGGAGAGGCTGCCGCACGCCGCGCCCCTCCCCTCCCAGCGTGTAGCACGCGCGCGGCGCCACCACCGCTGGCGCCGCCGCACCCCATCGAGTCCATGGAGTACTTCATCGTGGCGGCCTGCGCTGTCTTGCCCGAGTTGCGCATCAGCTCTCCGGCGCCCTCCCCGGCGCTCGTAGCGCCAGCCGCTACGAGCTGCTTGAAGTCGCGCGCATCCGCGCGCGACGAGCGGAGCAAGTTGATGAGTGGCTGCGGCTTGACGCCCGTCCCTGGCAGAGCGCGTGTGCGCGGGTTAGACTCGATCATCAGCGTCTGGAAGACGTCGACGACCTGCAGCAGGTGCCAGCCGCAGCTCGACTCGGCGAGTTCCATGTCACCAGGCTTGACGCCCATCGCCAGCTCGCGAAGCTCGCGAGGGAAGTATTCATCGAGGTGCTCATCGTTGACGCCGGACCAGCCAATCTCGCCGCCCTTCTCGCGCGTTACAGCGCAGGTCGAGAGGGCCTGGGCGAGCTCATCGAAGCGCGCGCCCTCCTTGAGCTGCGTGCGCAGCGTTTGCGCCAGCTCGGCGCTCTGCACGACGATGTGCCGCACCCTCACAGCAGTGACGGCGTCGGAGCGCGCCTTGTGCACGGCAGCTTTCCACTCGGCAGCGTTGCCTAGCGCGAGCTCGGAGAGAGAGCGGCCGGCTGTGGCGGCCATGTCCTCCCGCCGAAGCCGCGCCTCGCTCGCGGAGGCTCCCGCCGCGTCCGATGCGGTCCGTGGGGAGGCAGGGGTGCCCGCTGCGACCCGATCGGCGGCCGTGGAGTCCCGCGGGCGCTGCGTGGTCCCTTTCCTCAGCTGTGCCTTGATCATCTCGTCCGCTGCAGCGTCTCCCGTGAGCCGAATGCCATCGTCCGAGAGGGAAAGCGCAGGAGAGCGCGAGCGGGGACGCGTGAGCCGCGTAGGGGGCTGGGGGGAGGGGCGGAGAGATCGATGGGCTGAGGGGGAAGGGGAGAGAGAGGGAGGAAGGGAGGGAGGGAGAGGGAGGGGGAGGGAGGGAACTGGGGAGAGGAAGGGGGTCGGCCGGAGGCGGAGCGCTGCACAGGGCGAGCCCGCGAGCGCGCAGAGCAGCAGCGTGCCGCCGCCCATCGAGATGGGGAGGGGGGGGAGGGAGGGAGAGAGAGAGGGAGAGGGAGAGAGAGAGAGGGAGAGGGAGGGGGGAGGGAAGAGAGAGAAGTAGAGACAGAAGAGAGAGACTTCGGAGAGGAGAAGAGAAGGGAGGCGACGGCCTCTCCAAGGAAAAAGCGTGACTCGCTAAGGCGATCAAAAGAGAGAGAACTCGCCGAGTAGGAGGAGAGAAGAGAGGAGGAGGGGGAGGGGAGCGGAGAGAGAGAGAGAGAGAGAGAGAGAGAGGGGGAAGGGGCGCGCGGGGGGGAGGGGAGGGGTCCGTCCCCGTAGAGAGAGAGAGAGAGAGAGGGCGGAGATCGAGAGAGAGAGAGAGAGAGAGAAAGAGAGAGACGAGTATATATAGACGGGAAGGGAGTGAGAGAGAGAGACGAGTATATATAGACGGGAAGGGAGAGAGAGAGAGAGAGAGAGAGAGAAAGAGAGAGACGAGTATATATAGACGGGAAGGGAGTGAGAGAGAGAGACGAGTATATATAGACGGGAAGGGAGAGAGAGAGAGAGAGAGAGAGAGAGAGAGAGACGAGTATATATAGACGGGAAGGGAGTGAGAGAGTGAGACGAGTATATATAGACGGGAAGGGAGAGAGAGAGAGAGAAAGAGAGAGTGTGTTCGAATAGAGCGCGTGGGACCGCCGTGGGCAGGCCCATACCGAGTAGCGAGACGAGGGCTAGATGTAGCATGGTCTTAGCGACGCAAGGAGGGGGACGAGATCGGAGGACACACAATTAAGCGTACACCAAGGCACATGGGGACTATGAGCCCCTTCTACTACAAAACTCCAGACACTCCCCCACAGCATGACACTGATGCTGCCTTAAAGACGAGGAAGGACGGACTCAGTCCGAAGACTGGAAGGACTAACATCATATGCATCAATCAGAATTGAGAAGTGTAGCCCGGTGACGATAGAAGGTTGTCTTATCGAGACATTTGGTGAAGATATCCGCTGTCATTTGTCCAGTACCAATCCAAATAGGAACTGATATCTTGTGGAGATATTGTTCTCGAGCGTACAGTAGCCAACGCTCATAATGGCGATTGCGAGCGGTAACTCCAGGATTCTTAATCGAGTCACGAGCAGCGGAATTGTCAGTATGAATGCCAATAGGTAGCGATCGAGGAAGATCAACGAACTCGAACAGATGTAACATAAAGCGTAGATCCCGGGCCGCTAAAGCATATATGGCGGTCTCGGCCTCAGCAGAGGACTGCGCAACGATAGTCAGCTTCCTTGAACGAAATGAGATGGCCGCTCCCCCATACATAAGAGCGTAGCCTGCAAATGGTTTAGGCATGGATCCCCATGAAGAATCAGCGTAGATGTCGAGCTTATCAACAGATCCATCATAGGTTAACCCGAGGTGACGGGAGTGGTGCAAATAGCACAAGACGCCTAAGGCAGCCTCATAGCAATCCGGAGATGGGTCGTGCATAAATTGACATAGGAACGAAACATAGAAAGCAACATCCGGCCGCGTAATGGTGATCCATAGAAGTGAGCCGATGAGCTTGAGATACGACTTATTTCGCATTTGTGAACGTTCGAGGTCACTTGAGGCGACACCTAGCTTGTGAAAGTGGTCAATCTTGGAAGCACAGACGGGGACTCCAAAGTCCTTAGAACAAGACTTACTCAAGAATTCAGTGTGTACATCCTCAATATAACGTGTTTGACGTAGCAACATGGTTCGTTTGTCGCGATCTCGAGTGATTTCGTAGCCCAGAAATCGAGTTGGCTCACCAACGATGCTAATGTTAAACCGCTTCGCGTAATCGGCTAGAAATTCGTCGACAACGGCACGACTACCACGAGGGTATCTAACGAGCATGTTGAGCGCTGAGAACAATCGTCATATTGCCAACATGGGTAACTGGCACACGGCTACCGTCTCCAATGATGATGTGAGAGCTTGGGTCGGAGTCGGTGACGAGATCTAACTCCCTATGATCGGAGATACAATGACGAGTCGCTCCACAATCGACAATGAATTCGCTCGAGGACTCTACGAGGAAGGCGATTTCCGAACCTCGAGCACGGCGGCTAGCGCGTGAGTAGCGTGCAACTAAGGCGATCGAACTGATCAAACCAATCAAACAAACAATCGACAAACCAATCGAGGCGACCGAGCCAGTCGAAGTCGAAGCAATCGAAGCAATTAATAGCGCCCACGCAACCGCGGGCCAAGCGGTTACGCTGCGTTGTCCCTAGTGGGACCCACCAAGAGCCAAGAGGGCGGCGCCATCGGTAGCGCCATCGAGCCAATCGTCGTGGGTATCCTCCTCTTGAGAGGCACCTTCCTCAGCGACATTAACATTGGGACGGGCCGGCGACTTGCCGCCCTTTTTGGAAGACTGACGGCTCTGTTTCGCCGGCTTAGATCGCGAGCTCGCGCGCTGCAATGCCGCAAGCCAATCAGCAAGATTGACGGATTGGTCAGCCGGCGTCGGGCATTGATTTGCTTGGTGATTGCACCCTTGGCACCTGTAGCATCGGGGGGCCGTTAGGGCTTGCGCTGCGGTGATAGCTCGACGCTGCGGCTGCGCTTTACTAGCGGTAGAATCTGATGCGACAGCGGCGTCGGGGCGAGTCCCGCCGGTCGCTCGGCGCCCGCCTTCCTTTGGTGCTGTAATGGCTCCCTGATGAAACTTCATTACCCAAAGCGGCGAGAGCCATGCTTGAAGAGCATAGAGAGAGCGATGAGCTGCGTCGGCGGGGTCTTTGAAGCGGCGAGCGGCCGGCGCAGCCGCGATCTCCTCTTGGCACGTGTGGGCGAGAGACTCCGAGATATCCGGAGTAATACACGAAAGAAGTTTGACGACGATTTCATCGGTCGTCTTGCGCCGGTTGAGAGGCCGACGAGAGTTCAAATGCTGGAGATGGGCGACGAGAGAAGCAATGGAATGCTCATGAATCCCTACCGTGAGTAGAGAAACAGCGTCCCAGCGAGAGTCATGCTGCAGGAGAGTGAGATCGTCCACGTCTCGATGGCAGTGTCCAAACAATAGCTGAAAAGCTTGTGGACCATCATAAAGGGCCCCCGAGTGCAGCATGTCTCTGAGGTTGGAGTTCGAGATGTGTCCAACTAGATGAGAGTATAGGACCCTCTTGCGCTTCATGTGGTCCCGGTGAAGCGCGCGAGCGTTGTCATCAATGAATCTCCCATCCGCATTGAAAATTGGAGTGGGTGGGGCGCCACCGAAGAGGGCCCTGTCGACGTTATTCTGCTCTGCAAATCCGCAGATGTCTTGGCCGTACATACAAGATATGATGTCGCTGTCACCAATAAAGTCGCGGGAGAAAGCGTCGCAGAAATCGCGAACGAAGAGATCAAAAGAGAGTCCCGGGGTGCCGTCGAACGGGGCACAGCGGTATCGCTTCGCATCGAAGTCCGGGCGAACATCGCGAGAATCACCCATCATTAACGCACACTCCCCCATCGTCCGGCGAGAGACGAACAAACAACGAAGGACCGAGAGGAGAGAGGCAAAACCGGCAAGGACGAAGCGGACGAAGCGACGGCGAGAGGCGGAGACTCCCGCGAGGACTCCCGCCAGCAAGGCCGTAGTTAGACAAGATAAGAAGAAGCATAGAACGTCCCACAAGCTCGAGGTTGTCCTGGCAGAGGCAGAGACTGCCAGAGAAGGTGAGAATTCCCAAGGACGGCGGGATCGGCGGGCGAGGTCGCGGGCGAGCCACCAACCCTCGAGGGTCCAAAGAGGAGCAAGGACCATCGCAGAGGGGACGGGGGCGCGCTGGGCCGGCGAGTGGCGGCGAGAATTTTGAAGATGAAGATGCCCTTGATAGTGGTTAGCATGAACAGAGAATGCGAGAACACACTTATCCTCAGCGCGGGTGAAATCGGTCTTGGCATTGGGAGGCGGTAGGGCCCGGGGGCCCGGGTCACGACGAGCCCAAAGAGCACCCGCGCAGTGGGAGTCGCCGGCTGATCCCGCCATCGTGAGAACTTGTGGGACTTTGTCAAAAAAAAGTCTGCTCGGCCAACTTCCCCCCTCCTTCAAACAAGGTAGAGGGTATCCCGAAGGTCGGCGCGAGTGGCGAGAACGGCGCGGGGCCGGCGAGGGGGGGCGAGACGGGCCTCAGAGGCCCCGAGAGACGAGAGACGAGCCCATCCAAAGGGATGGGAGAGGCCCAAACATTTGAGGGATGAGTGGTCGAGAGAAGCCCAAGGGGTAATTCGGGCATGTGGAGGTCGAGGACGGTCGAGATCGAGCGATGCGAGCGTTCGGATCGACTCGCGGGGGTACCATGTTCGAATAGAGCGCGTGGGACCGCCGTGGGCAGGCCCATACCGAGTAGCGAGACGAGGGCTAGATGTAGCATGGTCTTAGCGACGCAAGGAGGGGGACGAGATCGGAGGACACACAATTAAGCGTACACCAAGGCACATGGGGACTATGAGCCCCTTCTACTACAAAACTCCAGACAGAGAGAAAGAGAGACACGAGTATATATAGACGGGAAGGGAGTGAGAG